>BLBF01000026.1:21860339-21900759 GCA_015471245.1 Laticauda colubrina
TTCTGTATAGAGTTAGTTCCTGGTTTCAAATTTGAGGCTGGTCCATTCTGATTGGCTGGGAGCCTGGATCTGTGTTCATTGGACTTGGAGTTTGATTGATTGGTGTTTCTGGTTTCTTCTGTCTGTTTTGTGGCTTTGACTGGCTGGCAATACTCTGTTCTTGTGTTGGAGGCTTTCAGTGCAGCTTGGCTCTGTGTGAAGGGACGGCTGCTCTTCATTAGCAAGCTGCTCTTCATTAGCAAGCTGGGTTTCACCTGGGTGCCTGGTGGGGGGGTGTTTGGGTTGGAGCTATCAGAGGGAGTCTGTTTTTGCCCAGGTGTTTGCCTGGCTTGTGGCATGGAGATCTTTCTATTTGAGAGTGCAGGCTTCCAAATGATTGACAGTCTGGTGGAATCATATATATACACACACACTTATAAATCTCAACTAGAAAGAGTTTATTCAGGAAAACAAAGTTATCCAAACAGCAACTTAGTATGCTGTGAGCAGTTTGTTTGATTTCTATAGCTGCCCATTTCTCAGTTTACAGTTTGTAGATCATTGTGAAGTGACTGCAGATCATTGGTCCAAAATATTTTTCTCCCTGAGACAAGAACATGGTAGCACTTGCCGACACATGTGCATATAGTCTGTGCACAGGCTTTTTGGCTGGGCTGCCACAGCATGCCACTATAATCTATAACTGTGATTGGTTAGTTTTGTACAAACACTTTTTTTTCCTGTCTGAAAAAAGGCAGTTGGGCCAGTAAGCCATGTCTTCCATTGCAGAAGCAACTGAACTAACTCTTGAATCTTGCCTCCATTGCTTTGAAGGACGCAGACAATAGTTATACTAAACTATTTTCCAAAGGTTTATTGTGCTCCTTAAGCATAAGTTGGCTAGGAGACCTTCTTTATCCTGCCTGTATAAAAGAGTGACCCTGTATAAAACTTGTTGATGTGATAAGATTTCGCCTCAGATGAGTGTCAGTGAAAATTAACAGAAGGTTTGCAATTGACCTTGGTTTGCAGTGTTCTTCTCAAAAGTTTTAACATTAATATAATGATTTGCAAAAAGGATATGTTCTATAATTTAAATAAAACCCGTCTTACCACAGACTAGCAGGCATTACCCCCACAACGTATATTTACATATTTCCAATGTAAACTGGACACATAAAATAAATCATGAATATGCTTATAGATATTTTCAGGTATAAAGAAAATCATCTACATGATTCTTTTTTTAATGAAAATAAAAATGAATTGATCAGAATTCCTGTAGACTAGCTATTATCTTTTTGTGCAAATGATTTAATCCAACACAAAGTTAGATCTTACTGAGCTCCAATACAAAAGAAGCCACTATATTAATTCTATCAGTTTCAACTCATGTAAGTTGAATTTCAACTACATCAACTCATGTAAGCTATTTTCATCCAATTAGCACTGAAAAGAAGAATAAAATATCACATACTCGTATGTCTGCTTCATTAGCACAGAGTTCACTGCCAATAGTTACATAAGAATTTAAACTGTTAGATTGTTAAACAAGTCTAGCTTTTTAAATTTTTAAACTATTTTTATTTTTAAAAATTCTAAGATATGAAAGATAAACACAAAGCAATATAGAAGAAAGTGAAGGAAAGTGAAGAAAGTGAAGAAAAAAGCATAAGCAAGAAAAATTGAAACAAGAAAAATATGTCAAGAAACTACTTCCATTTGCTTTTACAACAATTACAAGCCAAGAAATCTTCACAACTTCATCACAATTAGATCATATTTTCCTTCTTCCCCATTATCCAGGCATTTGCTGGATCATTTTTTTTCATTTTTAGCAAAATGCAAGAAACTTGAAGATCTTGCATATATTAAGTAAATTTGGGGAGATTTTTATCTAAAAATGTTGAACTTTCCTAGCCAATCTGCCAATCATCACCAAGTTATTGATTGTATTTTTGTTCCTCCTGCCACTAAAATGATGCAAACGTTTGATTGTTTTCTCTCTTTAGGATCCGAACTTAACCTAAATGCATGAATAATTTTTTGGGTCTAGTCATGGAAGGTTGGAATAAATGAAAAGGGAATGATGTCTGTAAAAGACTTGGAAAAGACATTACCATTGGCTCATTCTTATTTCATATCTACATAAGACCACAGGATGAGGTCATCCAATGGTATGAGGTTAGATAGCGTCAGTATATAGCTCTATTTCCTGGGCCAACCAAATATTTATGTCAAGATGCTTTTGCAGTATTTGGGACCCATAGTTCTGGGGACTTATAATTTTTTATTCTGGATGGGGCTGCAGTTCCACAAATAAGTGTTTTATGGAGTTGGAGGGGGGGATCATTCTAGACTTTCAGCTTTTGCTAAAAGCAAATGGCAGCTCTGGCGAGGAGAGCCTTTATACTGGCCTACCTTTTGTGCCATTTATACTTATTACTCACTGTCCCTCATGCTTTAGTCACTGTATTATTGAAATTTGCTATCCTTCAAAACTACTCAGAAGCTACAGCTGATTCAGGATGCATTACTGAAGCTAGTTATGGGTTGCCTTGCTCTACCTATGTCCTGCATCTAATCTGAAAGCTCCACTGGCTTCTAGAATAAGATATACTCCTTGTTCCAAATAGTAATAGTACTTAGACTTATATACTACTTCACAGTGCTTTACAGCCCTCTTTAAGCACTTTATAGAGTCAGCATATTGCTCCCAGCAATCTGGATCCTCATTTTACTGACCTCAGAAGGATGGAAGGCTGAGTTAACCGTGAGCCTGATGAGATCCGAAATGCCTAAGCCAGCAGGCAGGCAGCAGGCAGCAGAAATAGCCTGCAGTACTGCGTACCAACAACTGCAATACAATTTGAGGTGCTGTTCATAAACTTTTTCATGGCATAGGACTGGATCATTTAGAGAGCTGCCTGTTTCTAATCATTTCGGCCCATCACACAAAATCTGGCAGATTGGGCATGTTCTGGATCCCTTCCATTAAATATTGCCATGTCGGGACAGAGGAAAGAGGCCTTTTCTCTTGTGTGACAACCACCCTGTGAAATGCATATCTTCCGTGAGATTTGGATGACCCCAGTCTTGACATACTTTTGCAAGGTGTTGAAGATCTGATTCTTCTTCCGGGCATTGGGCCAGGTTGTGATTTGAGCTTTTCTGCTTTGATTATAAATTGGTGAGTTGCTCCATGGGCATTGGGTCATTTTAAAATTTATTTTCCTATGTCTTTATATTGTTTATTAGGCACCCAGAGTTGTGTGTTAGCTGCACAGTGATGTACATTTAAATAGCAAATAAAAACATAAATAGGAAACTTTTGCATGACAGCTATTCAGAATGTGAATATCTTGTTTTCCAATATTATAAATAGACTAGGTTTTACAATTATGTTACATTTTTGCTATCTATAACTTGTCAAGTGACCTATGATTTGTTGAGTTTGTATAATGTACTAGGCAAAATATCATGTGTACAAACCACATGTTTGCATATATTAAATTATGCGAATGATTTCAGGAAGAATCTTTGCTCTAATCTTTATTAAGGTACTGAAGGTGAAGTAAGGTCATATTGATTTCAATGTCACAGTTAAAGCTGCAACAATAACTGAGAAATATACTTAGTTATATGGTTTTTGAGTACTGATTTTGAAATTTTAAGTATGGAACTGCAGAAGGAGCTTATCTCAGTCAGTAGAATAAAACAGTAAAACAACGTACAATACAATAAAACACTTTAGCTGAAGAATAGAATCATGTCACATGAACTGTTTTGAACCAAGATACTTCAAATCAAGGACTGGCAATCATACGTTTGCTGCTTGTATATACCTAAGTGTGACTAAGATAAGCTTCTTTTTTATGCTCAAAATGCATGGATATATTTTCTCCATGGACAGAAGGAACCAAATAACAAGGTTTTTTACAGTCAAGCTTTCCCCCTCAAAATATTTTGCATTGCTTAAACCTTGCAAAATCAGTCCTGTTGTTCTGCTGAATTAGCAGCTCAGATCCTATTTTTCATTGTTATCAAATTTGACTATAAAATGATTCATCTGGCTCCATTCTCAAGCAATTTATACCCAAGTTTAGTTTTGAAAATGCAGTTCAAAAGATTTCTTCTTATTTATTTTTTTATCCATGCCTATTCTTCTTAATTCTGATTTCCCACAACCTCTCACAACTGCGTAATACTTATTAACCTTATATTTTGCTGGCAGCTAGGGGACGAAAGCATCCTTTCTTCTTACAAATTAATCTTCCAGTTATTTACTTCCCAAGAAATGAGTATTCTGGCAAGAAATCCAACTCAGTGTCAGCAAAGCATTATACTGAAAAGTGGGATATGAGATGAATGTCCCTGACTGCTGTCCTCAAAACCTATCTGGGAAATCCATCTTCTTTATCCACATCTGGAGCAGGAAGATTAGGAACCAGACCTGCCTTTGCAAACTTGGAAGAATAAATGATGGGCTGAAGAACGTTAGAAAAAAGTGCTTCTTGAAAGATAAGTAGATTACCTTACTTCAGACTTACTTCAGACCTAGCTCTCTGGAGAATGCCTTAATGCTGGGAAAGGTGGAACGAAAAAGAACAGGAGGGCAATCAGCCACAAGGTAGATGTTCTTAGTTACAGCAGCAATGAATGCATCATTGAAAGACTAGGTTATGGATAGCTCATCATGGAGAAAATCTATGTGGTTGCTAGAAATCAAAAACAGTTTGACAGCACATGATTGATTGATCGATCAATCAACCACACAATCTGCATTTGATTTTAGTATTATTCCTTCTAAATGGTTTTGTGCTTTGGAATGCAAGCTTGCCAGAAGGAACCAGTGATTAGAGAATGGAAGGGGAACTTACCAAACCTGCAGATGATACTAAGCTGGCAGGGATAGCTAACGCCCAAGAAGATAGGCTCAAGATCCAAATGGATCTTGACAGACTAGAACACTGGGCCCTATCTAATAAAATGAAATTCAATATAAAGAAAAGTAAAGTCCTACACTTAGGCAAGAAAAACCAAAAGTACACATATAGACTGGGTGAAACCAGGCTCAATAGCAGTAACTGTGAGAGGGATCTTGGAGTCTTAATGGACAACCAGCTATATATGAGCCAGCAGTGTGCAGCCGCCGCCAAAAAAGCTAATGCAATCCTAAGTTGTATTAACAGAGGGATACGTCAAGATCAAGGGAAGTACTTATACCACTCTATAAAGCCTTCGTAAGACTACATCTAGAGTACTGCATATAGTTTTGGTCACCACATTAAAAAAAAGATGTTGAGATTCTAGAAACAGTACAGAGAAGAGCAACCAGGATGATTAGGGGACTGGAGGCTAAAACATACAATGAACGGTTGCAGGAACTGGGCTTGGCTAGTCTAGTAAAGAGAAAAACCAGGGGAGACGTGATAGCAGTCTTCCAATATTTGAGGGGCTGCCACAGAGAGGAAGGGGTCAAGCTATTTCCTAAAGCGCCTGCCGGCTAGACAAGGAATAATAGATGGAAACTGAACAAGGAGAGATTTAACCTGGAAACAAGGAGAAACTTTCTGACAGTGAGAATAATCAACCAATGGAACAGCTTGCCCTCAGAAGTTGTGGGAGTGCCATCAGTTGAGACTTTCAAGGAGAGATTGGACTCCCATTTGTCAGAAATGATATAGGGACTCCCGCTTGGGTGGGGGATTGGACTAGATGACCTACAAGGTCCCTTCCAACTCTGATTATCTGTAATCTGTAATCTGATTAGTTCTAACCTTCTAAGAAGAAGATGCTATTGACAGGTTCACCCACAGATTCTATTTAGAATGCTTTTCTTCTGACACAGATCCTTTCTCTCTTTGAACACTGCCAGATTAGCATTTCTATTCTCTATCATTTTTGCATTTAGTTTGTCCCAGATAATAATGTGTAAAAATCAGCCTAGACATATCCCAGCCTATTCCCCTGGAATAGATGCTTCTAATTTTCAGAATGTTTCTTTTCATGGTGGTTTCCAGTTTATTTTATTTTTTATTTCAAGTGGTCAGCAGGGGAGCAGAGAATGCTGCTATTACGATTGTTTTCTGCCATACTTTTTTTACATTTTAATTTTAGTGACTTTTATAAGTTCTATTTATAGCCTGCCTTTTTTCCAGAAGCTAAGGGTGTCATCTACACTCCCTTCTCTATTTTTTCCCAGCCACAAAAACAATCATATGCAGTAGATAGACGGATGTACAGCATCTAAAGTTATCCGTGGATTTCTGTAACAACAACAGGTTCCCCTATTTAGTCTGATTTTATCACCTTGATCACTGCATCTCATTTTGGTTCCTGTCCAGTTTTCTTTGCATTCTGATCCGGGAAAACAAAACCTACCAACAAACAACCATGAATGATATTGCATAGAATGTTTTGTCTTGGACTGAAGTCAATGAAGCTGCTAAATTTAGGAAAAAATTGTACAAGAGAGACATTTGGATACCACTGGTACCTCATAATTTAAATAAATGTCAGAATGCAATATTGGGAATTGTATCAGATTTTTTTCTTCTATCAAATTTATTTTTTAGAAAGTATAAATGGAAGTGGTTAAAGAAGGTGACAGAGTAGAATAGTTTAAGAGGTTTCTAGAGTTCTCTGTCCTAGCTTATTCCTGTTCTGATCCAACCAGGTTCCCAAAGAGCAAACACAGACAAAGGCAGCAGCCCCCACCTTTTAAGGTTGAATTACAAATTCTGTTCTGAAGACTGCTTTTCACTAATTAGCTCTGACAAGAAAGAGCCTTGCCAAGTTGTTTGTCAAGCCTGCCAAAAACCTAGAGATAAGAACTAATTTACAAAATTGTCCAAACACAAACTAAGATGTCCACCAGTTGAGTTTAAGAGTTTCTTTGCTTTCTGCAAAGAACACTTTTTCAAACCTGGCTTTTATCCTCTTGAGGAAGGGCTATTACCTTGCAGGCTGACTCCAGAGTCGCCTTTGCTGCTGTAACTGTTCTTTCCTCTGAGTAATCCTTTGTGCATGTGTACTTGGCACAGGCTCCTCGGGAACCTCCTCATCACTGCTGCCAGCCCCCACAATCTTTGAAGGCAGCAGTCCACTCCCTGATGGTCCTGGCCCCTCATCAGAGTCATCGCTCTCCTCAGCCATCTGCACCTGCTGCCGGCTCACCACAACAATTCCTGACAAGGTGATGTAGAACAGGGATCTCCAACCTTGGCAACTTTAAGACTTGTGGACTTCAGTTCCCAGAATTCTGGAGGTTGAAGTCCACAAATCTTAAGTTGCCAAGGTTAGATACCCCTGATGTAGAAGATATGGCTGCTGCTGATTGATTTGTGTCGAGGGGAGTCAAAGGCCCCACAAAATCTACACTGATCATGTTGGATATCTCGAATGAGCCAGAAACCTCTTGTCCCATGCAAGATTCTCCCCTTAATTATGAAAAACATATCTAAGCAGATGTCATTTTTGGAAAACAGATGAATTATATTCAACAAAATAAAAAATAAAAAATTTTATATTTATGCCCCTAAGAGATACAAAACAGTTCTATTCCTATATCAAGCTCTGTAATCAGATCCTTTCAAGGTTTTGTCCAGGAAGGAACCCACTCTGCTTCTAAGTTACTGAACTTATTATAAATGTATAGTGGATACAGAATATTACTTTCTTGGCTACATATATTGACAAAATACTTATTTTATTCATTGTGAGGATTTCCACCCCCCTTCTTGAAAGATGACTATGAGCACTAAAATGACCAACAAGTGATCAACTCAACCATCTTGTTTCAGGTGCTGTAGGAACTCAAAGATTAATCTGTTGGAGATAGTTGGACCATCTTTTGTGAATTGAGCCATTAAAAAGAGAGCTTTTTTGTTTGTTGCCCAATTTTGCTCCTGACATCTTGATACAGCATACTTGGATGTATTTCCTAATTATATCTGTACAACAGCTTCTGAGGCCAGTTGGATGGAGAGGCAATTACTGGTCCAAAATTACCTAGTGAGCTCTATAATCAACTGAGTTTTTGAATCTGGCTTCCCTGATACAAGTCCAACATTTTTAACACTGTATCACATTAGCTCTCAAACTTAGATGAGCATGCCTTTTCAACCCCAACATTTCCAGATTTAATAAGGTTTCTACTTGACTTCAAGGGTTCCTCATCATATAGCTTTCTATTTTCATTCAAGTGTGCATGAACAATTTCTTTTCAAGAACTGCCATTCAGCTTTGTAAGCCTAATGATCATGGAATGGAACCAGTCATATTCAGTCTCATGCTCTCATTCAGATTTAATTCCAGGACACAACTAGAATATATATTATTCTCTTGTTTTTCTTCATGTTATTAGCTGCATTAATGCAGGAACAGGTAAGCACTGTATAGGCAAACATCATGTCACATGTTGAGCTTTATTGATTGTTCGTACCACAAACTAAATCTTAAATCTGGTTTAATAAATAACAATTCCCTGTGTTCACACGACATAGTGTAATATATGCACTGGTTCATACAACCTGGTAAGATTATGGCTTGTTTTCACAACAAGAAACTATCAAATGCCATTTCAGTTTTGTCTAGTATGTTATACAGTCTCATCCAATATTTTGTGCCACTCTTGTGGTTTAAATGTAAATTACTTACCTTATTTTATGAGTTCATTATACTAAAACTAGTTTGATGCTGTCTTAGAACTTTATAGCCTTTCTGCCTGCATTCTTTTGGTGCTTCAAAATTTTATTACGTACAATAATACCTTAACTGTTTTTTTAATAGACATATACTTTATAGGACTTCACAAAGCTTTAAAGGACATGCTTTGCTTTGATGGAGGTTTAAAAAAAATACCCTTCAAAACTAATTCACAGAGTAATGTGTGAGTTATGACCTTTTCAATAACCACAAAAGGCTTTTGTATGTATGCAATATTATACCCAAGCCTATTCCAATTCCAAATTCTTATTCCAGAAGAAGCTTTAGAACAAAACAGAAAGATGACCACTTTTCTTTGCTTTTGGAAGTGGAAAATTTTATAAAACAACTTATAAAATAGTAAAGCTCCCTTCTCTTGCACGTGATTCATGTTGTCAAGTGAAATAGGTCTTTGATCACTCCTATTGTAATAATTATAAGTATAATTCAAAACTATGAAGTTTGTGTGCATTGTAGTTTGATCCTTGCTACAAGGTACAACTACAACTACAGTGAACATCCTTCAGTGCTCTTATATCTAGTCATTAAAGATTCGAAGTCAATGACTAATGGTAAAATACTTCTGGCTGGATCAGAAATAGGACAGGATATGATCTTCTATGCATTCTGGAAACTTGAGGTACATGCAGAGTTTTGCTGGCTTTTTATAAAGCAGTGAATTCTGGTGTATGCATTTCATTGGAATAAATCTAGTATTATTCCAGAATAATTGGCATAGCCTTCTTGTCTATATATTATGAATGGTTAATGACTTAAGGGTTTCTCTGATATTCATAATCTTTTTACAAGCTATTGACAGTTAAAAAACACAAGTAATGACTTTAAACCTTGCTGAACAATATCTTCAAGATACATTTGAGATAAAAATCGATTGATTGAATGAATCAATCAATGGTTTGAGAGCAGATGTGTGATCTGCAAATGTGATATATATCTTTCATATTTGTAGGTCACTCATCTTCTTCAAAGAACTCATTCGTTCGTATATTTTATGTGTGTGTGTTTGTACATACACCAAAAATAAAGTGTATGAATTTACTGCAGATTCTTTACAGAAAATATCTGTTTCATTTTGCAAATATTTCTCATGTCTTATGAAACATATTTTCTTTTCTTTAAAATATACTTTATTGATTTTACAATTAAAATAGACCAACAACACATACATAAATGTAAGAGAGAAAAAGAAAATAAGAAAAAAAGAATAGAAAGAAAAAGATAGAAAGCAGTTAAAAACATTTTCATCTTCAACAGTTTGTGAGACCTCCTTTTTATCCTTATTTTATGCCATATACACAATTAATCCTTACTTATATCTGTATATCACTGCTACAATTCTATCATATCTTCTTTTGCCTTTTAGTGTGAAATCTATCTTTAGTCCATCCATTTGTACCAGTAGTTCCAGCTGTCGTAATATATTGAAGTGTCTTTATCTTTTAATGCCAAGGTTAATTTGTCCATTTCTGCACAATTTGAAATTTTTTGAAAATCATATCCTCTGGTAGAACATGAGGCTGTTTCCAACATTGTGCAAAAGCCAGTCTGGTCTCTGTCAAAATATATATTATTATATATTTCACTTTTTTTTGGTAGTTGTTTATCACAGATCCCTAATAGAAAGGACTGTGATTTAAATTTGATCTGTTCTCTTCTCATTTCCTCTGGCCAATTTCTAATTTCCTGCCAATATTTTTGAGCTTCTGTACAAGACCACCACATGTGGAAGAAAGTTCCCTCTTTTTTTGCATTTCCAGCAGTTCAGACTCATTGGGGTGCATCTTTGCTCATCTTGAAGGAGGAAGGTGCCACCTGTAAAACATTTCTTTGTACGCTACCAATTTTGTGATTTTGTTATTTCTACCCCAGACCTTTTCCTATTCTGTTAAGGTGATACTACGTCCTATATTCTTACTCCAGGCTATCATGTTCCCCGTAACAATTTCTTCCTCTAATTGTACCTCTAATAAATAATTATAAAATTTTGTTATTTTTTTTGCCTGATCCTAATAAAATTTTATCTAATTGTTGGAGTTTATTATTAATTCCAAATTCTTTCTTGTCCTGTTTGTATCTACTTTGAATTTGAAGATATACCCACCAATCAATTTTTAATCCCTGATCCTGAAGGTCTTGCCATGATTTCAGATTTCCTTGAGTATCCAATAGGTCTTTTTATTTAATCATTTTAGTAATATCCAGATTATTTGGGTGGATCATCGCCTCCATTGTAGAGATCCAGATTGGAAGTAGTGTCTTCCAATTAAGTAGTGTCTTTTCCAATTTTCTTCCAATCAGTCAATGAATCTCTGATTAGGTGTCTGTGAAAATATTTCTGGCTAGTTTTCCCAATATCCCATAAAAAAGTATGCCACCCCCTCTGTAAGTCATATAAGTCATGGAGTAACATTCTCTTATTGGTTAAATTCACTCATTCCTTCAACCATACTAGAGAGGCCGCACTATAATACAATCCCAATTTGGGAGTGCCAGCCCTCCCCTGCTTATACATCTAGATGTATAAAACATCGAAAACACCCAGCATCAATGACAGCTTCTAACTCCCCAGCCTCCCCTGGGTTTGGTACCACTAACTTGATCTTGATTGTAAAAGTTATGATGGGATCACTCACCATTGGGTCATCTTTGCAGGTTGGGTTCTTAGGGACGTGGTGTCGGTCCTATGGTCCATTCCATCTGCACAGAGGGGGCTTTCCCAGCTGTGTTTGGTGAACCCATCCCTGCCTGAAGGTCTTCCTTGATTCTTCCAACCTCTAACAGCTGTATTAGGCTTCGACTGTGGAGCTTGTGGCACAGGAGCAAGGGTCAGATAGTCTGCTGCCCTATGACTGGCTTGGCCACATCAGTAACATTTCAGCACCCTGGTGGATCAAGTATGAGCAGGTTTGGTTGGTCCGGCCAGCAGTCTCCTTGCCACAATTCTCTTAGTCAGGGCTGTCAGAAGGGGTTTCCTGTGTGGGTTCATGCTGCAATCTAAGCTGAGGGAGGCGGCATACCATGACTTTAAGGTCACTGGGATTCCCCTAATTTCACAGTCCTTCTTTACTTCTGGATCAATAGCTTTTTAAAAATAGTATAAAGTCATTCTTTCAGGCCAATCCATGAGGTGGCTTGTGACCCTTCTAAAGTCCCAAATGAATTCTGACAATGGTCACTTGTCTTGCCTCATTTCCATTAACTTCTCTTCATTCTCTGCTACCCTGTCTGGATTTTCAAATCTGAGTCTTAATAATTGAATAAATTCATTTACATCATATAATTTGAGGGCTAGTTCATTGTGTCATTGGGCCACCCAGTCTGAAGCATCCCCTTCATTCATCCCATTTGTTATGGCCGTAACCAAATTGCACTCTGTGACATATTGATCTCCAAATTGTTCTATATGGGATCGGATTCGAGTGAAGAAGTAATTGAAATGTTCATGGCAGCCATCGAATATGGCCTCAAAGGGTATTCGGTCCGGCCTAGGTCGTGGTTGCAGAGGTGGCACATGCCAGGCCCCTGCAGGCTGTACCGAAATGGAAGGAACACATTGGGTGGTGTACATAGGCTGGTTAGGCCCCCTGAATCCTGGCTGGGTGGTGCCTCTCTGGAATAGGGGTCCCTGTGGCCTCGCTTCTGGTTGGGGCTGCAATTGTGGTTGCCAGGAGGAAGATGGGTGTGGCCTGGTTCCCTGGGTGGAGGGGATGTGGCTGCTTTCTGCTGTCTGGGCAACCCCCCCTTCAGACCAGGACTGTGTTGATACTGGCTGCCATTGACATTGAATCCACCCCTGGCCTGGATAAAATCCCCACCCTGGAAGGATACTGTCTGCAGGGGAAAAAATTCCTTCTGGAAAATGAGGGGATTGCCTCTGAGGCTGCAACATACTTCTATTAGTTGATGCTTCTTTCTGGCTTCCTCCAACTGGCATCTAGTCTCCTTGTTCATCATGATACTTGGGTAAATCAATATGGGTGGTCTCAAGCTTCCACTCATCCAAACAGACTATGAGACCAAACCTGTCACCTGTGAGACCAAACCTTTAAATTCTGGAACTGTTGATGTAAATCTGCCCTTGATGGACTTCCAGGAATAATCTGGGGGTTGTCTTCTTGAGAGAATTCTGACCCCAATTGTCTCTCTTCCCTCCAATCTGACAGAATAGCCATATGCCTGGAGCCAGAGAAAGATTTCTCTTCAGATAGCTGGGTTCCCTTTGGGTTATAACAACTTCCTGAGTTGAAACGCTTCGGTATAGCTCCCAAATCTTTCTCCTACTGCCATCCTGAAAGCATCCCTCATCTCCTCCAAACAAGGGCTGGCAGGTTCGATTAATGCTCCGAAGGGAGAGCCCCCACACGCTCCCCCCTGCTCATCTCCAACTTCGGCTGACTGCTGCTCTTTCTTCATTTCTGGGAAAAGAACTCCAGGGCATCAGCCAAGCCCATTCAAAAAATAAAAGTGTGACTTGGGAAATAAATGTCAGGCATCCAGAAAGTATCCATGATATCAATAACTCCAAAACATTATCTCTCTAATTGCTTTATTAGAAACAGATCTGGCATGTCAAAAGCAATTTCCCAAGTGAAAGTTTTTTCGCACATTACACAGAATCCACCTTCTCTCCTCCCTTCTCACCTCCCACTTCATAAATCATGAGAACCAATTAACTGCAACTGGAAATTCTTAATACGACATACAGAATAACCTTGAACTTTTCAACTCCTCTCTCTAAAAAAATGTGGCAGCTGAATTTCAAAGCTGACACTATCTATCTATCTATCTATCTATTTATCTATCTATCTATCTATCTATCTATCTATCTATCTATCTATCTATCTATCTATCATCTATCTATCTATCTATCTATTTATCTATCTACCTACATACCTATATTTATCTACATATGTCTGTCTGTCTATCTATCTATCTATCTATCTATCTATCTATCTATCTATCTATCTATCTATCATCTATCTATCTATCTATCTATCTATCTATCTATCTATCTATCTATCTATCTATCTACCATCCATCCATCCATCCATCATCTATCTATCATATATCTATCTATCTATCTATCTATCTATCTATCTATCTATCTATCTATCTATCATATTTCTGTCTATCTGTCTGTCTGTGTGCTTGCCTATCTGTTAGAATAAATCATGAGAGGAGAAAATTAATATTTCACTGCTTTCTCAGTGTATAGTATCTAATGTCTTCAGCCTTTGAATTGATTGAGTAAATTGATAAATCATATTGTTTCATCACAAGTAGGATAATTTTGTTAAGAGTTTGGATAAGATTTGGAGTCTGATTAAAATTCATTAATAAATTAATGAAAACATTCATTAATGTTTCTACCCACAGGACATCGTATGAACCCATCATTGATATTGTTTTTTTCTGATTTTTGTATTATTCTCCCTACTCCAGTAGCAGCATTTTTATTAATCTTGCTGAATTATATTGCTTATTTTTAATTCTGTTTAAACAACCCAGAATTATGTGTGCATGGGTCGAAAGTGAAATTAACACTGTTAATAGATAACTGTCTCTATTACTTTTTCAGGTAGTATTATGCACAATGACACATAATGGTGCAGCTGAAAAGGATAAAGAATCATTAGATGATCCCAGAAAAATGTCAGTGTTTTAAATGATGTCACGCTATATTTCATCAAATTCTCATGACATCAAAATCAACTTTTGATCATTAAAATTGCTTCAGAATCATGTTGATATTGAATGCCATGGCTATTGTATTTTTTATTTTAAGGCCCTGTCACATTGCCCAATGGATGCAAAACGGACACAACGGACGAGCAAAATGTTCCATCCGTTGTTATCCGCTCTCAAAAGGGGCAAAAATTTGCATAACCGGAGCGGATAACATGGACGGGGGGAGGACACAGGGCGGATGGAAAGAGGATGCTGAACGGAAGCCCAGCGGATGGAAGTGGATGGGAGCAGATGGCACATCCGCTGGGCTTCCGGGGGGCCTCAGCAAAGTGGACGCGGAACGGAAAGAGCGGATGCAGAGCGGATGCCGAGCGGATGAAGCGGATGCACAGCGGATGCACAGCAGATGAAGCAGATGCAGAGCAGAAGCCTAGCGGATGCATAGCGGAAGCCTAACGGATGCCTGGCTTTAATTGCGCATGCGGGGGGGATGCATTGCATAAGCCATGCGGATATAAAGGGAAGCAGCTCGCATGTGGCCAGCATTCGGAGGAAAGACCTGCTGCCGGATACATCGAGTCCTTGCCTGCCCTGCCTGCATGCCTGCCTGCAAGCCTTGCTGCCAGCCTTCCTGCCAGCCTGCCTCCAAGCCTCCTGGCCAGCCTCCCTGCCAGCCTTGCTCTCTGCCTGCCTGCCAGCCTTGCTGCCAGCCTGCCTTCCAGCCTCCCTGCCAGCCAGTCTGCCTGCCAGCCTTGGTGCCTGCCTACCTGCCTTCCTGCCAGGCTTCCTGCCAGGCTTCCTGCCAGGCTTCCTGCCAGCCTTCCTGCCAGCCTTCCTGCCAGCCTTCCTGCCAGCCTTCCTGCCAGGCTTGGTACCTGCCAGCCTCCCTGCCAGCCAGCAACCCCACAACCATGGGGAAGAAGTGAACGTCTCAGCCCCCTGTCCCTGACTCTGCTTCTGCTGGGACTTCTGCTGCTCAGGCTCGCTCTTCTGGTGCTGGAGCTTCTGCTGAAGCTGCTCCTGGCGGTGGTGCTTCTGCTGTTGCGTACTCTGCTGAAGCTGCTCCTGGTCCTGCTGGTCCTGCTGGTCTTGCTGGTCCTGCTGGTCCTGCTCATGCTCCTGGACTTGCTTGTACTGCTCGTACTGCTCGTGCTCCTGGTCTTGCTGGTCCTGCTGGTCCTGCTCGTCCTGCTCGTGCTCCTGGTCCTGCTTGTGCTCCTGGTCCTGCTGGTGCTGCTGGTGCTTCTGCTTCTGGTGCTGCTGGGGCTACTGGTGCTTACTCTGCTGCTGCTGATCCTGGTCCTGCTGTTCCTGCTGCTGCTGCTGCTGATGATGATGATGATTATGATCCTGCTGGTGATGATGATTGATGATGATGATTCTGCTGCTGCTGCTGCTGCTGCTGCTGGTGTGGAGGAGCAGCCCCTACCACCTGGGAGCCCCTCTGATGAGGATCCATCTGGTCCTGTCAAAGGGAGGAAGAGGCATATGTGGGGACGGGAGAGGAGGCAATACTTCATCGAGGAGGAACACGAGAATGAGGTGCTGGAGTGGCTGAGAGAGAATGACTATCTGTGGCGGAAGGGACACCAGCTGTACAGGGACACCAAAAGGAAGCAGGCTGCTTGGAGAGAGAGGACGGAGAGTATGGGTTACACTTCAGAGGTGCTCCTCGGCTAGTGGAAGCACATGCACACCTGGTACGGAAAGCTGCACAGGAAGAAATCTGGCCAGGCCACGGTTAAGCTGACGGACAGAGAGACCTAGGTCATGGCCAGGTGTAGCTTTCTGGAGGGTGAGATCCACCACCAAGGAGCACCAGGAGCCCCTCTCACAACCCTCTCTCTCTAGCAGCCTGCTGAGACCCAGTCCTCTTCTGGCCGAGAGACAGTCCCTGTCTCCAGGCAGGTTTCTGTGGAGTGTGCCACGGCGGAGAACCCGCGGACAGCTATTGTAACTGTGGTGGAGCACGTGGAGGACTCCCTGGTGCGGTGGGAGAAAGGAGACATCGAGTCCACCACAATCGTAGCTGCATCCAGCCTCCCCAGCTCCACCTCCACAGAAAGGCAGAGAGCCAGACAGCAGGAGGGGCAGAGCCACACTGTCCTCCTGGAGATCAGGGATACCATCCGCACCAGCATAGATCTCCTCTCTCAGCTGGTCCACACTGACTCCTTATCCTCCAACCACAAGCCCTTCCTCACCTATGTCAACCAGACCCTCAGGAATATGGAGGAACCCCAGTACCAGGTGGTGAAGGACCGGATCACCGAGCTGCTTCACAACCCTCCAGATCCAGAGGAACCTGCTCCCACCCAGTCCAGGTCTGCTCCTCCACCTCCACCCCAGGTGATGTCCCTCCCATTCCAAGGATTCCCACAGGCCCTCACCTACCAGGGCTACGGTTACCAGGAGGTCCAGCAGCACAGGCAGCAGCCCTTCCCAGTCCAGGCACAGAGTCATCGGACGACACCGTTGCCACAGGTTCCACTGATGCCACCAATGCTACCCACGACAATGATGCCACCAACGACAGCGATGCCACCCATGCCAATGATGCCACCAACAACGGCGATGCCACACACTCCACCAATGCCACCCATGCCAGTCCTCACCCAGCTGCAGACCAGACAGCCCAACTACACTACTCCTTCCTCCACCCTACAGCCAAGCCTGGTCTCAGTACATCTGTCATCAGTACTGGGGCTGATACCCCATGGCATGGAGGAAGGACCTCTCAGCATCACGGGTCTGAGCCAGCTGTCTGAGAGCTTCCTCAACACACCGTCCCCTGTTGTCCTCTTGGGGCCAGGCACCCCAATGATACAGACCTGCACACCAGCACCACCCATCTCCACAGCACCTGGACCCTTCACCCCTGAGACTGGGCACACCTCCGAGTGACCAAGAAGAGTGCCAGAGACTGGGTAGTTGGCTACCTGTGGACTTTATTTGGACACTTGACTTGGGTCATTTTTCTTTTACAGCTTGTTGTTCAATAAAGTTTATCTTTGATTCACACACTTGCTTCATTTGTTTTTTTTTAAAAAGTCTTGGTGGAAACTTTTAGAATTGGCTTAAGCCTTTGCATGCTTGTGGGATGGGTTAAGATAGCAGTGGGATAGATAAGCCTCCAGTGCAAGCATAATGGGACTGGATGGTCCACCCTCCCAGGTGCCACACCTATGGCCCTTTATTATCAATAATAATGTAATAATCATCCACACATGTCAACACAAACACAACTCTTTATTAAACGCCCTGTTCATTGTAGGCCCACCCAACATACATGGCCCAATCTCATCCGTGTGATGAGACAGGCTGAAGGAAGCACCCATTAATCATCTATCATCCTGTCTTGCCACTCCACCGCTCCAGCTGGGGAGTTGCACCAGCGTCTCAGGAGGTTGCGCTGCTTCTTCCCTTCACATGAGGCTCTGTTGGGGCCTTGCACATCCTGAGTGTCTATCAGGTTTCACCCTTGCCTCCATTCCCCAGGCTCCATGTTCCCATTGCCTTGCTGGAGGTCCACGAGCCTGTTCTGCAAGACTGAGTAGTGGGTGCGCATGAGGTTGTGCAGGATGCAGCAAGCTTCCACGATCCTCCTCACGGTCTCTGGGCAATGCTGCATGGTGGTGGGAAGTACCTGGAACCTGTTGGCCAGGATGCCAAAGGTGTTCTCTACCACCCGTCTTGCCCTGGACAGCCTGTAGTTGAAGATCCTCTCTTCACGGGTGAGGCATCTGGAAGTGTAGGGCTTCATGAGGTAGGTTGTGAGGGAGAAGGCGTCATCCCCCACGATGAAGTAGGGCACATCTTGCATGTCGTTGGGCAGGGGGTCTGGATCTGGAAAGCCCATGATGAGGTTGCCTTCCAGCCCCTCCTTGAGGTCACTGGCATTGTATACCTGGGCATCTGAAGATGAGCCGCTGCCTGAAGCATCGATGTACATGAACTTGTAGTCAGCATCGACCATGGCGAAGAGGACGATGCTGAAGAAGCCCTTGTAGTTGAAATAAGTGGAGCCCGACTTGGGTGGTGCTTTGCAGGCCACATGCTTGCCATCTATGGCTCTAACGGTGTGTGGGAAGTTCCACCTCTGATACCACTGCTCTGCAACTTTCTTCCATCCTTCTTCAGTGGAGGGGCACTGGAGGAGCTCCTCCAGGTATTCTTCGATGATGGCCTGCACCACTTCTCTGACCACAATGCTGATGGTGTTGGGTGGCACCCTCCAGCCATACTGCATGCTCCTGTAGGTGGTCCCTGAGGCCAGGTGGTGCAGAGTGAGTGCCACCTTGAGCCCAGGTTCCAGGCTGGGCTGGAAGTTGGTGTTTGCCTTGGTCAACCTGGGTGTCAGCCGCTGCACAACTTCGTCAAACATGGCTGGAGGCATCCTCATGAAGTTCTGGAATGCCCGAGTGTCTTCGTTCCTGAGCTCCACCATCAGCTTGTTGTACAGTCCATACTCTGCTCTTCTGGTGATCTATCTTCGGACCCAGACGCCTCTAGGCCTCCTCTTTTTCTTCTCGTAGTAGAGTTCACAGAGCCTGTAGATGGCTTCGCACTGTTGCAGAAGGATGGTGGCTGCCAAAAGGACTGTGTTACGATCCACGGTGGACATGACTGGATGCTGTGGAAGAGCAAGAGTCAGATGAAGGCTGCAGAGGTCTGCACAGGTGGGCTGCTGGTCTGAAAGTGAGATGCAGGTGAGTTGCTCCCCCTTTTTATAGGCAGTATAGGTGTCCCTTTGCATCCTCTAGGCATCCTCTAGGTATCCTCTAGACATCCTTAATATCTGAGATAGGTCTCCTCTGCGAACGTTTTTTTCCATTTGAAATGCTTTGTTTCCGTGCTGCATCCGTTCTGCATCCGTTCTGCATCTGTTCTGCATCCGTTCCGCTTCCTCCCTGCGTCCGAGCGAATGCAAGTTGTGCAGATGTGGAATGGATGCCTGGCGGATATAGCGGATGCGTAATGGATGCAGAACGGATGCGTAGCGGATGCGTAGCGGATGCAGAATGGATGAATTGGATACATTTTCCACGCAAAAGTTTTGAGCAGCTCAAAACTTTCTGAGTGGATGAAACGTCAATAAACGGATGCTGGACGGATAGAGAGGAAGCAAAATGGAGGTAGTGAATACATCGCGTTAACCAATGGATGGCAAGCTTTTTTGTCCGTTTTACATCCTCTTTGCATCTGTTGGTGCAGTGTGACAGGGGCTTTAGTTTAATATGTTACTATGACATAAATATATTACATATCTTTGTAGCACCTAGTTTAAATACATATTCTGTTTCTTAAATGCCATTGATTTGAACAACCAAAATAACCAAACAAAGTTAGATTAAATTAGGAGACCATGTGTGCAACTTGGATCATGAACTGCTCCCATTGGTTGGGGGATAATCCATGCATTCATAATCTTCATTTATTACATATATTAAGCCATGGTTTTTCATTTCTCCTGCTTTATTATAGCATTCAAGTGTATAATGACATTATACCAAATTTTTGAATAATGATTGCTTCAATAACATTCTTTCTTGGCATGACGGATGTTTATGACCCTGTGCAAAGCTTTGGGGGCGTGTGCTTTGCTTCAACAAAAGCTCTAGCCAAGGGCTTTTCTCAAAGCTGTTTTACTGAAATATGAAATGAAAGAGACACTTAGCTTTGCTTCATTCTTCTCCACTGCTTCACTTCAGCCCTCACCAATATATCTGGTGGGGGCTTCCATATTTCTATCAGGTTGTACACACTTAATGGTTTGTCACCATGGTGACAAAGAATTTTTTTTATCATAATTAAGTTGTCAACCCTGAAGCTGGCCTAGCTAAAACCATCTTGGAGTTTCAGTGCTGCCACACTGGAGCTGAGGGATAGGGAGGGGAGGTATTAGAGATAGCTGGGATTATGTAGTCAAAATAAAATACTTTGTCTTGGGAACCACTGACATGCTTAAACCTGGTTGGAGGAAGGAAGAGTGATGTTACCAGGCTACCAGACAGTGCCTTGATTGGATCATTGTTTGGAGTTGAGAAGAAACTTCTTACTTTTAATTAGGTGAAAATCATGGGAACATTCAGAGATGATTTTCACCAGACTCATGCCAATATGATATATCCAATAAAGCTATTCTTTGAGGAATTCATCTGTCTCAGAGTTTTGTTTGGTATGGCATCACTCCTCCTTCCTCTACTCCCTCTTCCTCTATTACTCGGAACCCTGACAAAAGTTATTTGAGGAAATGTTTGAGCATAAAACATAGTACAATCTCTGAGCTTGCATATTTTTCTTTAAAATATATATAAATTAGAAGCAGAGAAAAGAAGGGTGGAAGGATAATACCTTGTTGAATAATATCAGATATAACAGCAAGATAATCTTCTGGCCCTTGATCTGTGGTCATCAATTGATTGCATTTGTCTATATTCAGTGTCTGGTAGATAAGGGCTGAATCTTCTACCCCGCAAAACAAAATGGCCACCCTTTCAGGTGGCTGAAGAATCTTGTTCAGAAAATATCTTTTCTTCACATTCAGGCCCTTTAAAAGATCATTTGATATTATCAACAGTTTGCATCTGTAAGAGCAAAGAAATGGCACTTCTGAATGGTGAATCGATGCAGCTTCTAAGTCATAAAGTACGATCCAGTCTTCTAATATGATGTGCTTGAAAATTGATTTTAAATACAGAGCCCACTCCTTGGCAGCTTCTTCATAAATAACAAGAATGCCCTGTGCATTTTCTGAGGGAATAGAGAAAAGAAAACATTTCAGAACAATTGTCAGTTTGCATTACTGTATAATAATAATATCAGAAGCTAATATTCTGAAGGGGTTCATTATCTAGATTCCTGTGTGTAGTTGTAAGAAGAATTTAGCATCATTTAAGAGGTTGGCATACTTTCTCAGCTCCCAGTAAGCATACAAAAATGACTGAAATGTCATGTTTTACCATAACAACCTATGGTTTACCTATGGTTTACCTTTAAACAGGTAAACCTGTTAAAAACCTAAGAAGATCTCATAAGATTTCAGTATTATGCAACTTGCAACTTGTAACTAGAAGAACTCCAAGATCCCTTCCAAATCTGTTATTCTGAATTCTATTAACTTTTCCTCAGAATCTCATGCACTTTTTGCAGTTTAGGGGATGCAGATTAAAACTGCATGTCTTCTGGTACTTACAATCTTTGATGCTTGTCAGCAATATTTGGTCCCAGTCAGTGGTGGGATTCAAAAAATGTTTACTACCTGTTCTGTGGGTGTAGCTTGGTGGGCATGGTGTGGCTTGGTGGGCATGGCTTGGTGGGTGTGATAGGGGAAGGATACTGTAAAATCTTCATTCCTACCACACTAACCTGTTTTCCAGCTCCGTTCTCCTGTGCAGGGCAAGAAAAGAAGACCCAGCCAATTAGCGGAGACTCGGGAGGTAGAGAATAGATGGGGGCGGGGCCAGTCAGAGATGGGATTTGCTGGTTCTCCAAACTACTCAATATTTCTGCTACCAGTTCTCCAGAACTGGTCAGAACCTGCTGAATATCACCTCTGGTCTAAGGGTATGATCTGACTGGCAGAACTCTAGAGCATGATGGCTCTTATATTTGGCCAATTCATGCCATCTTTTGCCATGAACAGATTATTGTTTTTCAAAAATAAGCTGCAAATCAGGGTACTGTCTAAATGTGTAACATGACATCAAAACCTTGTCTCTCCATAGTGAACAGTTTGCCCACTGATTTTTTGCCCGTAAGATCAATGAACTGGCAATATATTGTGGCTTTGCAGGACCACTTCAGTACGCACTGAGAAAGTTTTCCAAAAATAAAAAGCAGTAGAATAGAAGCAGGGATAAAATTTAGCAGAGATCTGTTGAACATCAACCATCGCGAGAAATTGAAAGTTTGCTTTGTTCAAATCTCTTGCTGTTTGACAACAGACCTTTTTATTGAAAAGAGGCTTCTAAATTCCTTAGGAGCCTATAGCCAAAATTCAGTAATATATACAAATATTTATTATAATTTTATTAATTAAATTCTAAAGCAAAGTAACTAAAATAGACGCTGTACCAACAATGCTGTAGTACCTTTAGATTTATAATTCTGGTAAGATAAAGATTTTGGGGCAGGGATGGGAACATCCAGCAATATCAAGGGAAATGTTTGGTCCAAATGTTAAACGTTAACCGATTGGATTTACTCATAGGGAAGCCAGAAATGATAAGGGGATTAAAAACTTCCCTTCCCATCTATTACTGCCATGATGATTTCAGGGGCTTCCTACACAAATATCTATTTTTGGGAAGTATGATTGATAATAATTTGGTTGGCAAAATAAAGGACTACGGCTTTCATCTTGTTGCTGTATTATTAATGCCAGATCAGCCATCAGCATTAATGCCAGATCAGCTGATAAACATTTCTGAAAGTCATCATTCCAATTTATCTGGAGATTGTTATGGGGAATAAGGCCCATAGCCTTATAGGCTGTCTAGTTTTAGATGTGCATGCAGTAAATTCATTCTCCTTAACAACATTTCTTAAGCCTACATGGTTTTATTGGATTCAGGTATTGGAAGCATAAAATATGAGATTAATGCTAATAAGACTCTGCAACTTCATGAAATATTCATGAAAAGCAGTTTCCTTGTGAGCTTTTCCAACTTTCTATAAGACAATCATCTCCATAACCTGCTGTCTATTGGAGTGGATATTCCCCCATATATTAAGTTTATGTAAGACTTAACAAGTTGACATGTGAGCAGTTGCCCTATAATCCAAAATTCCCTTGTAGAATGACAACCCTGCATTAGATGAATACTTTACCAGACATAGCTGTTGTTGAAGTATACTATTAACTACCATGATGACATATATTCCTTAAACCCACAGCATTCAATCCAAATTCATTATTTGACATAAAAAGTGTATTTCTTTATACTAAAGAGAATTCTCTTTATAAACTTTTTACACAGTACTATTATTATTATTACAAAAGTATGGTTAATTTAAGATGCCACAACATTCACACAATAGCGAACACTTCTATGTCTCAAGATTTATAAATTTTTAACAGAAATAATTGAATCATATGTAAGAGAGAATGATATGAGTTACCCAGTTCAGTTGGGTTAATCATTTATATCTAATATTTATGGACAAATACTTGGGACAATACCCAGATCATACAACATTTTTGTGTCAAACACTGTTTTTCACATAAATTTTCCTGAAATAAACCAACCAAGCCAAATCATACATACAATCTGTGGAATAGATTACAGAATACAAAATTCTGTATTCAGAGTTGGAATTGCATCTCAGAGGTCATCTAGTTTTAGTGCCTGCTCAAACAGAAGACAATTCCAAATAAATGGCTGTCTAATCTCTTCTTAAAAACATCCAGCGATGGAGCACCAAGGCATTCCACTGATTAATTGGAACCAAGGCATTCCACTGATTAATTGTTGCCATTGATCAGAAATTTCTCTTTAATTATAGGGTGGATTTTTCTTTGATAAGTTTCCTTTCCATCTGTTACTTCTTGTCCTGCCCTCAGGTGCTTTGGAGAATCAGAATACCTGCAGTACAGTATCTTATTTCAGGTCTTTTTGATCATCAATGACATGCTGTATGTTCACTTAATTCATATAAACTTAATTTCCTCCTGATTAGACAAGCTTAAGAATGAAAATTTTTAACTACAATGAGAGAATCAGTCAGATGCTATAACTAGAGCTGTTTGAAAGAGAATTTCTCAATTAACTGAAGTTAAATACTGGTGGTCAGTGGTGGGATTCAAATTTTTTTATTACCAGTGCTGTGACGTGGCTTGATTGGAGTGGTGTGGCTTGATGGGAGTAGCTTGATTGGCGTGGCAAGGGAAGGATACTGTAAAATCTCCATTCCCACCTTACTCTTGTGGGAAGGTTACTGCAAAACCCCATTCCCATCCCTATCCCTATCCCACTAACCTGCTTCCCAGCTCTGTTTTCCTGTGCAGGGAAAGAAAAGAAGACCCAGCGAATCATCTGGGACTCAAGAGGCAGAGAATAGATGGGGGTGCGGCCAGTCAGAGGTCATATTTGTCGGTTCTCTGAACTACTCAAAATTTCTGCTACCTGTTCTCCAGAACTTGTTAGAACCTACTGAATATCACCTCTGCTGGTGTCCTCCACTTATAACCATTTGTATAATAACTGATCAGAATTATAGCAACATTGAACACAGTGACTTGTGATTAGTTTTCACACTTACAAATGTAGCAGCATCGCTATGATCACATGATCAAAATTCAGACACTTGGCAATTGAAATGTATTTATGGTTGCAGTGTCCTGGGGTCATGTATCACTTCTTGCAACCTTCTGATAAGCACAGTCAATGAGGAAGCCAGATTCATTTAACAACCATGATATTAACTTAAAAAGTACAATGTTTCATTCAACAACTGTGACAAGAAAGATTGTAAAATATGGCAAAACTCAGTGAACAACTGTCCTGCTTAATAACAGAAATGTTGGACTCAATTGTGGTGGTAAGTTGAAGACTACATGTGCTCTTCACTAAGATATGACTACATATAACTTGATTAAGAATTAACCTTGAATTCTTGTTGCAGCTGTCTTAGGATAATTTGCACTCATTAGATCTACTTTACAGATGCATCTAAATTGGACAATAATATGCAGACAAGCTATGTGGGTGTTAGTGTTTATTTTGGGTAGAGATAAAATAAAAAAGACAAATGAAGTGGAATTCTACCTGTGATGTGCATGCCAATGAGAATAAGATCCTGTTAATAGCACCAGGTGTATTGATCATCAACAAAATGACAAGACACCATTGTATATAACAATCTATATTGGTAGCCTGACAGCTCAGGTTTATTTCTACAAGAAGCATAATATACCTCTTTTCCAGACAGAAGTGTCACTTACTCTGGCAGTTGTAGATTGGAAAGAAATCAGCCCACAGACATGTTTTTACATTTTTAAAAATGTGGCGTGAAATACATCTTTGTTTCAACAGCAAAAGTGTAATTTTATTGTTATGTGTTTGGATAAGACTGCTTATCATATATCTATGTGCTTCATATATATAATGAATACTAACTGTAGTACAAAGCTCAGTTTAATACAAGCCTCAGTTTCAGGCTTGTATTCCACCTTAACTACTCAGATCTAATTGGTTGAAAAATTGATTTCTCTCTTAGTCCATCTTAAAGCTCACAGGGTTGTTGTGAGAAATAGGAAGAGGAAAGTATGCACTATATATTCGTTGCTTTGAATTATTTATAAAAATAATAAAGTTGAGGTATAAATGAAAGGACAGATAAATCAATATGTTTCTTTTTTCCCTTAAGAAGAGTAGCCCTAAGAAGTTATTTTGTTAAAATTATTCCAAGCCATTTAAAAGCAATAATAAGCAAACCAACTAATTTCCTTTCTAGTCAACTTCTCATTTCCCTTTAATTGTTTCTGCCCATTTCTTTATCAGTGTATGACCTTTTGATCACAGAAAAACAGTATATTGTAAGAACCCAAGCATGTGCATCCTGTAGATATTTTCCCATGAGGCTACACATGCACTTCACTGCGTACCTTTCCTAATGTTTAATTTTCCATAATACAATTTTCAGAACCAGAGCTTCACTGGATGTTGTCCAGTCTAATCATGATCCAAATGAGAAACTGGACCTCTCCTTGAATTAAGACTGTACAAATCAGCAGCAAAGCGTGGAGATACAGAACAAGTTAAAACTTGAGCATGGATTACAGCGAGTTTCATTGACAACTGAAATCCAGAGATATTAAACTTTGAAGGACTTCAATCATTTTGTTGTTTTATTTGTCTTTGTTTTATTGGTCATAAAAATATGGAGTTAAAACAGCATGCTTAGGCTACTGAATTCAACTCCCTATATAATAACAATAACACTTAGACACCATTTCACAGTGCTTATTTCTTGGGGCATGAAGACAAATTGCTCTTGCTTTTAGAACATTATTAATAAAATTCAACTGAGATTTGCCTTCTTACAATGAAAATATATTGTTCTATGATCTACTGTTTGGAAGGATGATGAACCCTGAAAACACTGTCAGATACTTCAATCTCTCATCATAGGACTTAAATTCTAATCCTTATTAAACTTGTTATCCTTCCCTAATTTGTTGGCATCCTAATTAAAAAGTCCAGAATAGGACTCAAGACAGAATAGGACATTCGAGATGGGAACTGACCAGTGCAAAATAAAAGCTATTACATCCACTATTACTGTTATGAATTTGAAAATATACCATTATAGTTGTAATCTAAATTTATATTTGCCTTTTTTGCAGACTATTTTAATTTTTGTTCAATAATTATTGAACTAATATATCATTCTATACCTATCTTTTTGGTTGCTGTCCTAAGAAAAGAACTCATCTTCTGCAATAGTTTGAATTCAATTTATGGAATACAAATTAAAGAACTCTTTTCCAACAGTGACCACAATATGATTGACTTTTATCTCAACATATGTTCACAGAAAAATCATCACAATGATGGCATCCCCAATTATAACTTAAAAAAAAGGCAATTATGATGTTATAAACAATGATCTCTCATCCCTTGATTGGCAATTTCTATTATCTGGATGCAAAACTGTAGAAGACCATTACAACATATTTTTACTTGAAGTCAAAAGAGTCATCAAACTATATGTACCATTAACAACTCCCAAAACCAGAAAAAACAAATTACCCAAAACAATAAGGAAACTTCAGTCCAAAAATAAATCACTTTGGAGGAAAAACAAATCTGGTCACGTTGCCAACTACAAAAGCCGATACAAAAATTTATGCCACCAGATAAAAACTGAATGCACCAATTATCACATTAAACAAGAAGAAAACCTTCTATACACCGATACCATCCGCGTTTTCTACAATTTTATAAACAACAAACTAAAAGACTCAAGGTCCATCCCGCCCCTGAAAGGATCTAATGGTAAAGACTGCAATGATGACATTATTAAAGCCAATCTCTTTAAAACATTCTTTGGCTCAGTATTTGTAAGCAGCAATGGATCATGCCCAGTATTTCCTAGTCGAACCACAGTCAATTACAATGATCTAATACATATCAATTTTATAGAAGACATTGTTGAAAAAGTACTGTGCAATCTAAAACCATCTCTATCTATTGGACCGGACGGAATATGTGCCTACTTCTTTTTTTTTTTTTATAAAGAATTTTATTAATTTTTAACAAACAAACATGTACAAACAAACACAAAACATAAAAAACATAAAATATCTTTTTGGACGGCAGTTTGATCCCGAGTTACATCTTTTTGTACAGAGATAAATTCAAGTTCATGCTTACTTTTAAATAACATTCCATTTCTTATTTATTATTTTGCATTTTCTATATAGCTTCTCCTCTCTTTTCACTCTCTTAATTCTATTATATTTATTTCATCTCAATTTAAATCATTATCCTTATATCCTTTATCTGTTCTATTTCAGCTAGCTATTTATCTTTTCTCATTAACACAAAGTTTCTTCTGTAATGACTGATTGGAGTATAATACCTTGTCATACTTATCCCTCCCCTAGTTTTAAAGCTTAACATGACACATAATTTTCATTCAGATTCTGCGTAGTACATTCTAAAGATAAACTCCATATTTTGAAACTATATTTAAAAAATATAATATAATTAAAACAACAATCCATAGCAATTAAAGTTATATCATTCAAATTAATATTCATTTAAGTCTTAAACATTTTACACAATCCTTTCTAAATAAGTATCATGCTTCTATGGGAACACTTATAGATTTTACTTAATTACTTCCCGCTATTTCACTTATATTTTAAAATATTAAACAATAACAATGTTCCCATTTTTCTTTAATTCAATTCTCTCATATTTGATTTCATTTATTTTTATTTAAAAAGAAAAAATTTCGCTAAGTTACATTAAATATTTTGTCCCATTTTATAATCATATATTATACCAATTTTCTAACATTATTTCAAATACAAATACAACAACACAATCTTATGTATCTTTTCAGAATCTCTTTTTCAGTTATATGTTTACCCATTATCTCTAAATAAATTCTGTTTCTTTACATCTTGTTTCAAACCTTTGTAACTTCTCTTCCCTTCTTTCCTCCCTTGCTTCTCCACTCTACCCTTTTTACCCCCTTGTCTCTTAATCTCCATCTTCTTGTGTATTCCTCTTTTCTGTTGCTTTCTGATGTTGTGTCCACTTTTCACCTTGTTTTTCACCTACTTCTTAAAAAAGCTACCCACTGCCATAGCCGAACCTCTAAGCATAATCTTTGAAAAATCTTTCAGGACCAGCTCCTTGCCAAACCTACGGTCACAAGCCACGGTCATCCCCATCTTCAAAAAGGGAAACCCCAGCCTAGTTGAAAATTACAGACCAATCTCTTCATTCTGCGTCACCTGTAAAGTCATGGAATCAATTATTAACCAATCCATCATCCTCCACTTTGAAGCAAACAACCTACTCTCCTATAAACAATTTGGTTTTAGGAAAAAACTATCATGTAATCTGCAACTCTTACACTGCACAAACATATGGACTACACAACTCAATCAGGGCAAAGCAACATAGACTTCTGTAAAGCCTTTGATTCAGTGGTACATGACAAACTACTCCTAAAACTAAAATCTTACACTTACAGTGACACCTGCACAACTGGATAGAAACATTCCTGTCAAACAGATAACAAATGGTCAAAACTGGGAGCGTCCTATCAAATTATGTTCCTGTCAACAGTGGTATCCCCCAATGCAGTGTTTTAGGACCAACTCTTTTCATACTCTACATAAATGACCTCTGTGATCATATTAAGGGCAACTACATTCTCTTTGCTGATGATGTAAAGCTATTCAACACTACAGACAATACTGCTACCCTTCAAAAAGACCTTGACTATGTATCAGAATGGTCAAACAAATGGCAACTTCAAATCTCAATAAATAAATGCTGTGTCCTACATATTGGCAAAAAATATAAGAAAATGAAATACAGGCTGAATAGTCAAGACCTTGTTGATGATCCAAACTCTGTCAAGGATCTTGGAGTACTCATCTCAAATGACCTAAGGGCTAGAGCCTACTGTAACTAGCCAATTACTAGCCAAAATAGCCAAAAAAGCGTTAAAAATTGTTAATCTAATCTTATGTAGCTTTTTCTCTGGTAATATTACACTAATAACTGGAGCATACCAAACATTTGCTGGACCAATACTCGAATACAGCTCACCAGTCTGGAACCCACATTATGTATCTGATATTAACACAGTTGAGAAAGTCCAGAAATATTTCACAAGAAGAGTTCTCCACTCCTCTACTCGTTGCAGAATACATTATGCCACCAGACTCGAAATTCTAGACCTAGAAAACCTAGAACTATGCCGCCTTCGGTCCTATCTAAGTATCGTATATAAAATCATACATTGCAATGTCCTACCTGTCAATGAATACTTCAGCTTCAACCATAACAATACAAGAGCAAACAATAGATACAAACTCAAGGTTAACCGCCCCAAACTTGATTGCAGGAAATATGACTTCAGCAACAGAGTGGTCAATGTCTGGAATACTCTGCCTGACTCTGTGTTTTTTTTCCCCAACCTCAAAAATTTAATCTTAGATTTTCTACTATTGACATCACCCCTTTCCTAAGAGGTCTGTACTGGGCGTGCATAAGCGTAGCAACCTGCCTACCGTCTCTGTTCTATTGTTTTTTTTATATTTTTTTTATTTTTCTTATGTGTATCCATGTATTCATAACTATGTTTTTACTTATACTTATTATCTTATAAGCAACTGACAAATAAAACAAACAAACTTTGCATTGTTCTCTATTTCACTTCACTTTTATTTTTTCTAGCTATCAAAATAATTTTGAACATTATTTCTGTCTTCTAGAATGGAGGCTTACTTGGCTTAAGAAAAATCCTGGACCCTTCATCTGGAGGCCAAGATCTAGGGGTATAAAATTTGGTGCACTTTTGTTGTTGTTCATAACTTCTTACAGAAACCCCTTTGAAAAATAGTTACTTCACCCAGTTTCTCATCATCTGCAAATTCAGCAAGTATTTCCTCCATTGCTTCACTGAGTAATTAATAAAAATATTTAATAATTGAGGATCCAACACTATGCTTTGTGACCCCCTACTTGATGAAGATTAATAGATGAGCACTCGTTGAATCCACTTAATTGTCATGCTATTGAACTTTCATTCTACTAGCCTGTTAATCAAATGTCAAGGGATACTTTGTTGAAATCAAGAAATCTACATAAATCAATTGATGATGAAAGTTGCCTGAAGGATGAAAAGAGAAATTATATGGCAGTCATATACTTTTTCTGGGGAAATCCATACTGATTACTCAAAATTACTCAATTGTTTCAGAGTGCTTACAGAAGAAACTCTTTATAATGTCCTCTAAAACCTTTGCCTTGTATTGATGTCAGACTGCCTGTATTTCTTTGAATCCTTTTCATGTCCTCTTTTTTGAAGGTAGAGACCATCTTCATTTGGCTGTTACTCCTTCAGAATCTCTCAAAGATAATTCATAAACGTTTAGTTACATCATCAGCAACTTCAATCCTCATTTTAGTGTCCTCTTCAACTGACCTTGGAAATCTAAGCAGGTATTCTGTCACTATATTTCTTTAGTTCAACTTTTTGCCCATTTCCTTCATCTAGATTCTAGGTACTCATAGTTGGCTACTGAAACATATTCTTTTCATAAGGAAGACTGAATCTAATATTTTTTAAAAACAAATTTTATTCAGTTTTTCACATAAAAACAAAAATCTCCTTTTAGTGGACAACATATTTCCGGGTCATCACTTTTACATACAAATATGACAGCAATTATACATTCATATATGCATACTTAATTCTATTATTACCTTTTCCATTCCAAATTTTCAGTAAGGTGAGAAACAAACAAATTAATTCTAGTCTCTTTCATTAAATATCTTTTTGTTTCATTTCAATTTTTCAAATATAATCCTTTAATATTTATTTTAAAAATAAAGGTAAAAATATGTGTTTGCCTTATAACAACAACAACAACAACAACAACAACAACAACGACGACGATGATGATGATGATGATGAAAAGGTGACCAATATCTCTTCTTACTTTTAATAGTGTATATTAATTTATTAATTTAATTGGTTCTTTAGTCTGTCATATTCCCTTTCCATTACACATTCTTTTTATAAATTCTAGATTAATACAACTTTTAACACTAAAGCAAAAAAAAAAAAACAAGTATAGTTTTCCCCCCTTTTACTGCATTGAGTGTGACACCTCAATGGTTAAAATATACCTTTATTCCCTCATCTTGATTCCCAATAAACCATTATTTTTAAGAAATCACAATAATAATCATTACATCTTTTCATTTGGATTCTGCAGCATATTTTCCCCGCTTAATTTTTAATAAGAGTTATCAGTATCTATATTACCCTATTTTCTAAGTATTGCAGAAATTATCTCTGAAAAACCAATTTCTTTTCAACATTTTACTATTTCTGTTTCTTTATTCCATGCACCTTTTTCTTACTGCTTCTCCTCCCCCTCTGTTCCCATATCTTTTCTCATTCCAGTTTATATCCCTCTCTTTCTTAATATCTTCCTTTCTCCTTTTCTGCTGGGTCTTTCTACCTTTCCTGACTTCACAGGTATTCCTCCTTTTGATTGCCTTCTTAAATCTCAACTTTTTAACCTTCCTTCTTTCCCCACTTTTTTGTAGTGTTCTTTGTGTTAATTGTCTATTTAAAATGTCTTCTCCTTGAGTCGACTCCTCCTCCTCTGAAGATCTTTCTTCTTCTTCTTCAATCATCATTTCCATTTTTTCCTAACACAGAGCAAAGTGATTCTCCTCTTTCCTGTAGTAATTCTCTCATATTTTTAAGTTCCATTTTTAATTCCCGAAGAGATATCATTACACACTCTTGTATTTTATGATCGTTAAAGTCCACAAAAAAACCACTTTTACTTTCCTTCTTTCAATTTTCTAAAGTTCTCAATTGTTCGAGCCCAGGGTCTATACCAAAAACATCAATCAATCCCACAGTCAGTCTTTCCTTGCTTTTTTCTTTATTCTGGTTCTGCTTTCACTTTCTAAGATTCTTACTTTGTTTCAATATTTCTTTAACGTTATATGCTCATAAGTTTATTCAGAAACAGAATGCTTTCCCTTTTATTTAAGCTCAAGTTTTTGTCAAAAGGTGGCACTCTCCATGATACAAAGTCTTCACCTTTTTCCCCTATTTTTTTATTTAGGGTTTTTTGAACCTCAATATTCCAGCACAGTCCAGTCTCCAATTTGTAAACTTTATTGTTATTATTATTTGATGATCTGAAGTCCAGCTTTGTTTTATGCCTGTTTATTGCCAAAATATTTTAGTCCAATTTAGTTAAATCTTTAGTACCAGCTTCTTCCTTTCCTGCTTTGAAGCCCCGCTTAGCTGTCAAAAATATTTTCTTATTTTTTTTCCTGTCCCTTTGTAATTTCACCGCTCACTTTTCTTTTCTTAAAAATTCCATGTTACCTTAATCCCTGGGTACTTTTGTTTAGTTGTATCTCCCAGTTGTCCCGGTTCAGATGTTATCCACCTCCTTCTTCCCTCCTGCACAAATCTTAGTTCAGCTGAGTCCTCCTCTTCGGGGTGGCCATTTTAAACCACCGCTGCAGTCGTCTTCAGGGGGAAAAAGACGAAGCCCAGGAGGAGAGATGTGGCTCCCCTCAACCTGGCTTGCAGCTTCCCCTTACTCCACTGCCCCTCCAAGGCAGCTTCAGCCCTGAATCATGATGATCGGGGCTCTCCAACGAAAGAGCACGGACCATAGCTGCAGAGAGTCGCGATCTACGGTCCATCAGCGAGGAGGCTCGACTCGGAAGTCCCCAACTGAATCTAATATTTATATTACTCTGATAGTGTTTAAATCAGAGTAAGCAATCCAGAAAAGTATTTCCCAGCTATGAACCAAATGCATTTGCTTTGTAGTTGTAGTTAAGATTGTCTCATGGCAATGATTGCACTATGCTTCTCAAAATTTATTCACTACCAATTCATTTCCAATAAATTTAAAAGGTGAAAAAAAGAGCACACGTGGAAACAAATTTCTTATTTTATTTTCAAAAGATATGTGCAACATACTATATGATTCTGGGAAGCCAAAAATTCTATACACATAACCCATATTGTGTCTGTAGTACCATTTCTTGATCTGAATGAGAGAACTGGCACTATTAAATGGAAGAAAGTGAAATCTGAGTTTCAGGCATTGTGCTAAGTACATTTGTTTGATATTAACACTGACTTTTATTCTGAGTTATGCTACTTTATCTGTGCCAATATTAATTTCTTATTATTGCAAATAAGACCAAGATGTGATGCAATTCATCAATACCTTGTGTATATTCCACTATGAGTTTTCACGTTATTGCATTATATAGTTCTCAGTTTTGTTTTAGCTGGTGCACCAATTATATATCTTACCTGGTACAGGAAGATCTGTAATCTGAGGTGGTATTCAGTAGGTTCTGACCAATTCTGGAGAACTGGTAATGGAAATTTTGAGTAGTTCAGAGAACTGGCAAATACCATCTCTGACTGGAGACACCCCATCTATTCTCTGCCTCCTGAGTCCCAGCTGATTGGCTGAGTCTTCTTTTGTTTCCCTGTACAGGAGAACAGAGCTGGAAAGCAGGTTAGTGGTGATGCTCATCTCCATTTCTTAGCTGAGGAAGCTAACATTGTCTGAAAACACTTCTGTGGTTTTGTGACTGGCATGACTATATGCCAAAGTGCACAGAACACTTTTATGTTTCCACCAAAGTGGTATTTATTTATCTACCAACATGTGCAAGCCTTTGAACCACTAGGTTGGAGCTCACCTTGTCAAGTACCATTTGGGTCTGAAACCGAGCTTTCTGTTGTGGTTCACTGGCAGCCTGTGCAAATGGCAGCAGAATTGGACAGTCTCAGGAAGCCTTGGTCAGAACACTTTCCAGCTGACAAGCCCAACATCTTTAACCACTGGCTCATGGCAGTATATGTATATGTATTGTATATCTGTGTGTGTGTGTGTGTGTGTGTGTGTGTGTGTGTGTGTGTGTGTAGATAGATGAAAGATAGATGGATAGATAGACAGACAGACAAACAGAATATTTTTTTGTCCTCATTTTGATGAACTTTCTTACTTTGGTAGTGGGTAATGCAAAGAGAAATAATTTAGCAAAAATTGGGAATGGTCAGGAAGTCATACAATGTTTCATAAGATTTCATAGTCAATTTGAGTACTGATCTCTATTAGGTAGCTCTTTTTATTGGATCCATTATAGATATAAGATAATAGTACTTTAGATAGAATTATAATGAATTGTAATTAGGAAATAACATTAAAATATAATGTTATCATCGTTCAAAAAATTAGACCATAGTTCACTGGTTTGCATTTGGAAACCCAATACAATAAGATGTGCTCTTAAGATCACAGTATAAATAATAGACAATTGTAGCCTATCACATGTAGGGGATTTTTGATGTGGCAAGCTATTTTCTAGAATGGGGGCATTGGGATACTTTGAAGTAAAAGTTAGCTTAGTTTCAACCTGAAAAATAAGGAAACAAGACCCAGAGCCTAATAGGAACATTCATATTGTAATATTTAGTTGACTGATTTAATTGGAAGGGGAAACAGAGATTAGGATGAAAAACAGAGGGAATAAGACCACCTTTCTCCTTATGTAATACCTTAGGTCTATAATATATGATTTATAATATACAGTGTGAAAAAATAAGAGGATAATTGTTTACATTAGGTGAAACTTTAGAAGTAGAAGAATTCCCAGTTTTGCTGCACATAATGCAGTTAATGTTATTATTGGGATGAGACTGAAAAGTTCCAAAATACAAAGCATGTGATATACCCCTGTTAGGAGTGATCTACCCCTCTATTATGTTAAGCCCATGTCACACTAAACCAACGGATGCAAAGAGGATGTAAAACGGACAAAAAACCTTGCATTCCATTCGAAAACGCGATGTACTCACTGCATCCGTTTGGCTTCCTCTCTATCCGTCCAGCATTCGTTTAAGGACGTTTCATCTGCTCAGAAAGTTTTGGGCTGCCTAAAACTTTTGCGCGGAAAATGTATCCAGTTCGTCCATTCTGCATCCGCTACGCATCCGCTACTCACCCGTTACGCATCCGTTACGCATCCGCTATATCCGCTTGGTGTCCGCTGCACATCCGCGCACTCGCATCTGCCCGGACGCAGGGAGGAAGCAGAACAGACGCGGAACGGATACAGAACAGATGCAGAACGGATGCAGCATGGAAACAAAGCATTTAAAGCGGAAAAAACGTTCGCAGAGGGGATCTATCTCAGATATTAAGGATGCCTAGAGGATGCAAAGGGACACCTATACTGCCTATAAAAAGGGGGAGCAACTCGTCTGCATCTCACTTTCAGACCAGCAGCCCACCTGTGCAGACCTCTGCAGCCTTCATCTGACTCTTCCTCTTCCACAGCATCCAGTCATGTCCACCGTGGATCGTACCACAGTCCTTTTGGCAGCCACCATCCTTCTGCAACAGTATGAAGCCATCTACAGGCTCTGTGAACTCTACTATGGGAAGAAAAAGAGGCAGCCAAGAAGCGTCTGGGTCCGAAGATGGATCGGGAGAAGAGCAGAGGACGGACTGTACAACAAGCTGATGGTGGAGCTCAGGAACGAAGACACTCAGGCATTCCAGAACTTCATGAGGATGCCTCCAGCCATGTTTGATGAAGTTGTGCAGCGCCTGACACCCAGGTTGACCAAGGCAAACACCAACTTCTGGCCCAGCCTGGAACCTGGGCTCAAGGTGGCACTCACTGTGCACCACCTGGCCTCAGGGACCACCAACAAAAGCATGCATGACGGCTGGAGGGTGCCACCCAACACCATCAGCATTGTGGTCAGAGAAGTGGTGCAGGCCATCATCGAAGAATACAAGGAGGAGCTCCTCCAGTGCCCCTCCACTGAAGAAGGATGGAAGAAAGTTGCAGAGCAGTGGTATCAGAGGTGGAACTTCCCACACACCGTTGGAGCCATAGATGGGAAGCACGTGGCCTGCAAATCTCCAGCCAAGTCGGGGTCCACTTGTTTCAACTACAAGGGCTTCTTCAGCATCGTCCTCTTCGCCATGGTCGATGCTGACTACAAGTTCATGTATATCGATGCTTCAGGCTACGGCTCATCTTCAGATGCCCAGGTATACAACTCCAGTCACCTCAAGGAGGGGCTGGAAGGCAACCTCATCGTGGGCTTCCCAGATCCAGACCCCCTGCCCAATGACACGCAAGATGTGCCCTACTTCATCGTGGGGGATGACGCCTTCTCCCTCACAACCTACCTCATGAAGCCCTACACTTCCAGATGCCTCACCCGTGAAGAGAGGATCTTCAACTATAGGCTATCCAGGGCAAGGTGAGTGGTGGAGAACGCCTTTGGCATCCTGGCCAACAGGTTCCAGGTACTTCTCACCACCATGCAGCATCGCCCAGAGACCATGAGGAGGATCGTGGAAGCTTGCTGCATCCTGCACAATCTCATGCGCACCCGCTACCCAGTCTTGCAGAACAGGCTCGTGGACCATCAACAAGACAGTGGGGACATGGAGCCTGGGAAATGGAGGCAAGGGCAAAACCTGATCGACACTCAGGATGTGCAAGGCCCCAACAGAGCCTCACGGGAAGGGAAGAAGCAACGCAACCTCCTGAAATGCTGGTGCAACTCCCCAGCTGGAGCAGTGGAGTGGCAAGACAGGATGATAGATGCTTAATGGATGCTTCCTTCAGCCTGTCTCATCACACTGATGAGATTGGGCCATGTATGTTGGGTGGGCCTGCAATAAACAGGACGTTTAATAAAGAGTTGTGTTTATGTTGACAGGTGTGGATGATTGATTACATTATTATTGATAATAAAGGGCCACAGGAGTGGCACCTGGGAGGATGGATCATGAAGTCCCACTATGCTTGCACTGGAGGTTTATCTATCCCACAGCTATTAGCCATCCCAAAGGTATCCCTGCTCATTCCACAGGTATCCCTGCCCACCGCACTGCTATCTTAACCCATCCCACAAGCATGCAAAGGCTTAAGCCAATTCTAAAAGTTTCCACCAAGACTTTATTAAAAAAAAGAAATGAAGCAAGTGTGTGAATCAAAGATAAACTTTATTGAACAACAAGCTGTAAAAAAAAAATGACCCAAGTCAAGTGTCCAAATAAAGTCCACAGGTAGCCAACTACCCGGTCTCTGGCACTCTTCTTGGTCACTCGGAGGTGTGCCCAGTCTCAGGGGTGAAGGGACCAGGTGCTGTGGTGGTGGGTGCTGCTGGAGTGCCTGGCCCCGAGAGGACAAGAGGGGACGGTGTGTTGAGAAAGGTCTCGGACAGCTGGCTCAGCCCCGCGATGCTGAGAGGTCCTTCATCCATGCCATGGGGTGTCAGGTCCAGTACTGATGACAGATGTACTGAGGCCGGGCTTGGCTGTGGGGTGGAGGAAGGAGTAGTGTAGTGGGGCTATCTGGTCTGCAGCTGGGTGAGGACTGGCGTGGGTGGCATCGCTGTCGTCGGTGGCATCATTTGCATGGGTGGCATCGCTGTCGTCGGTGGCATCATTGGCATGGGTGGCATCGGTGGCATCAGTGAAACAGGTGGCAACGGTGTCGCCCAATGACTCTGTGGCTGGATTGGGAAGGGCTGCTGCCTGTGCTGCTGAACCTCCTGGTAGCCGTAGCCCTGGTAGGTGAGGGGCTGTGGGAAGCCTTGGAATGGGAGGGACATAACCTGGGGTGGAGGAGCAGACCTGGACTGGGTGGGAGCAGGTTCCTCTGGGTCTGGAGGGTTGTGAAGCAGCTTGGTGATCCGGTCCCTCACCAGCTGGTACTGTGGATCCGCCATTTCCTTGAGGGTCTGGTTGACATAGGTGAGGAAGGGCTTGTGGTTGGAGAATGAGGAGTCGGTGTGGACCAGCTGAGAGAGGAGATCTATACTGGGGCACATGGTGTCCCTGATCTCCAGCAGGACAGTGTGGCTCTGCCCCTCCAGCTGTCCGGCTTTCTGCCTTTCTGCGGAGGCGGAGCTGGGGGGGGTGGATGTGGCTAGGAGTGTGGTGGACTCGATGTCTCCTTTCTCCCACCACACCAGGGAGTCCTCTACGCACTCCACCACGCTTACCACACCTGTCCGCGGGTTCTCCGCCGTGGCACGCTCCACAGAAACCTGCCTGGAGACAGGGACTGACTCTCGGCCGGAAGAGGACTGGGTGGCAGCAGGCTGCCGGAGAGAGAGGGTCATGAGAGGGGCTGCTGGTGTTCCTCAGTGGCGGACCTCACCCTCCAGGAAGCTGCACCTGGCCATGACGTAGGTCTCTCTGTCTGTCAGCTTCACAGTGGCCTGGCCAGATTTCTTCAGTTGCAGCTTCCCCTACCAGGTGTGCATGTGCTTCCACCAGCCGAGGAGCACCTCCGAAGTATAACCCATACCCTCCGCCCTCTCTCTCCAAGCAGCCTGCTTCCGCTTGGTGTCCCTGTACAGCCGGTGTCCCTTCCGCCACAGATAGTCGTTCTCTCTCAGCCACTCCAGCACCTCATCCTCGTGCGCCTCCTCAATGGAGTATTGCTTCCTCTCCCATTGTTGCATACGCCTCTTCCTCCCTTTGACTGGACCAGATGGGCCCTCATCAGAAGGGCTCCCAGGTAGTAGGGGCTGCTCCTCCACATCACCAGCAGCAGCAGCAGAATCATCATCATCATCATCATCATCATCCTCACCAGCAGGATCATAATCAGCATCATCATCCTCACCAGCAGGATCATAATCAGCATCATCATCAGCAGCAGCAGCAGCAGCAGAAACAGCAGGACCAGGATCAGCAGCAGTAGAGTAAGCACCAGCAGGGCCAGCAAGTCCAGGAGCACGAGCAGGACCAGGAGCACAAGCAGGACGAGCAAGACCAGGAGCACAAGCAGGACGAGCAAGTCCCGGAGCATGAGCAGGTCGAGTAGGACCAGGAGCAGCTTCAACAGAGTAAGCCCCAGCAGAAGCCCCAGCACCAGCAGAAGCACCACCGCCAGGTGCAGCTTCAGCAGAAGCCCCAGCAGAAGCAGAGTCAGGGGCAGGGGGCGGGAGGTTGGCCTGTCCCTCTTGCCAGGGATGGCAGCAGGTTGCTGAGGCTTTCGCTTCCTCCCCATGGTTGTGGGATTGCTGGCTGGCAGGGAGGCTGGCAGGAAGCCTGGCAGGAAGCCTGGCAGGAAGCCTGGCAGGAAGCCTGGCAGGAAGGCAGGCAGGCACCAAGGCTGGCTGGAAGGCAGGCTGGCAGGGCAGGCAAGGAACTCGAAGTGTCCAGCAGCAGGTCTTTCCTCAGAATACTGGCCACGTGTGAGCTGCTTCCCTTTATATCCGGGGGGCTTATGCAATGCATCCCCCCCGCATGCGCAATTAACACCAGGCATCCGTTAGGCTTCTGCTACGCATCCGCTAGGCTTCCGCTCTGCATCCGCTTCATCTGCTGTGCATCCGCTTCATCCGCTCGGCGTCCGCTCTGCATCCGCTCTTTCCGTTCCGCGTCCGCTTTGCTGAGGCCCCCTGGAAGCCCTGCGGTTGCGCCATCCGCTTCCATCCGCTGGGCTTCCGTTCCGCATCCGCTTTGCATCCGCCCTGCGTCCTCCCCGTGTCCGTGTTATCCGCTCCGGTTATGCAAATTTTTGCCCCTTTTGAGAGCGGATAACAACGGATGGAACATTTTGCTTGTCCGCTGTGTCCTTTTTGCATCCGTTGGCCAGTGTGACATGGGCTTTAAGTCTGGAATATTTCCCTTTTTTCTGATTAATAATATTCTCCAGGTTTAGGGTAGCTGGGAAGTTAAACAATCAAAGAATGAAATAAATTACCAATAATT
>BLBF01000026.1:21901159-21936015 GCA_015471245.1 Laticauda colubrina
TTGGCTGTGGGGTGGAGGAAGGAGTAGTGTAGTGGGGCTATCTGGTCTGCAGCTGGGTGAGGACTGGCGTGGGTGGCATCGCTGTCGTCGGTGGCATCATTTGCATGGGTGGCATCGCTGTCGTCGGTGGCATCATTGGCATGGGTGGCATCGGTGGCATCAGTGAAACAGGTGGCAACGGTGTCGCCCAATGACTCTGTGGCTGGATTGGGAAGGGCTGCTGCCTGTGCTGCTGAACCTCCTGGTAGCCGTAGCCCTGGTAGGTGAGGGGCTGTGGGAAGCCTTGGAATGGGAGGGACATAACCTGGGGTGGAGGAGCAGACCTGGACTGGGTGGGAGCAGGTTCCTCTGGGTCTGGAGGTTTGTGAAGCAGCTTGGTGATCCGGTCCCTCACCAGCTGGTACTGTGGATCCGCCATTTCCTTGAGGGTCTGGTTGACATAGGTGAGGAAGGGCTTGTGGTTGGAGAATGAGGAGTCGGTGTGGACCAGCTGAGAGAGGAGATCTATACTGGGGCACATGGTGTCCCTGATCTCCAGCAGGACAGTGTGGCTCTGCCCCTCCAGCTGTCCGGCTTTCTGCCTTTCTGCGGAGGCGGAGCTGGGGGGGGGTGGATGTGGCTAGGAGTGTGGTGGACTCGATGTCTCCTTTCTCCCACCACACCAGGGAGTCCTCTACGCACTCCACCACGCTTACCACACCTGTCCGCGGGTTCTCCGCCGTGGCACGCTCCACAGAAACCTGCCTGGAGACAGGGACTGACTCTCGGCCGGAAGAGGACTGGGTGGCAGCAGGCTGCCGGAGAGAGAGGGTCATGAGAGGGGCTGCTGGTGTTCCTCAGTGGCGGACCTCACCCTCCAGGAAGCTGCACCTGGCCATGACGTAGGTCTCTCTGTCTGTCAGCTTCACAGTGGCCTGGCCAGATTTCTTCAGGTGCAGCTTCCCCTACCAGGTGTGCATGTGCTTCCACCAGCCGAGGAGCACCTCCGAAGTATAACCCATACCCTCCGCCCTCTCTCTCCAAGCAGCCTGCTTCCGCTTGGTGTCCCTGTACAGCCGGTGTCCCTTCCGCCACAGATAGTCGTTCTCTCTCAGCCACTCCAGCACCTCATCCTCGTGCGCCTCCTCAATGGAGTATTGCTTCCTCTCCCATTGTTGCATACGCCTCTTCCTCCCTTTGACTGGACCAGATGGGCCCTCATCAGAAGGGCTCCCAGGTAGTAGGGGCTGCTCCTCCACATCACCAGCAGCAGCAGCAGCAGCAGAATCATCATCATCATCATCATCATCATCATCATCATCATCCTCACCAGCAGGATCATAATCAGCATCATCATCCTCACCAGCAGGATCATAATCAGCATCATCATCATCAGCAGCAGCAGCAGCAGAAACAGCAGGACCAGGATCAGCAGCAGTAGAGTAAGCACCAGCAGGGCCAGCAAGTCCAGGAGCACGAGCAGGACCAGGAGCACAAGCAGGACGAGCAAGACCAGGAGCACGAGCAGGACGAGCAAGTCCCAGAGCATGAGCAGGTCGAGTAGGACCAGGAGCAGCTTCAACAGAGTAAGCCCCAGCAGAAGCCCCAGCACCAGCAGAAGCACCACCGCCAGGTGCAGCTTCAGCAGAAGCCCCAGCAGAAGCAGAGTCAGGGGCAGGGGGCGGGAGGTTGGCCTGTCCCTCTTGCCAGGGATGGCAGCAGGTTGCTGAGGCTTTCGCTTCCTCCCCATGGTTGTGGGATTGCTGGCTGGCAGGGAGGCTGGCAGGAAGCCTGGCAGGAAGCCTGGCAGGAAGGCAGGCAGGCACCAAGGCTGGCTGGAAGACAGGCTGGCAGGGCAGGCAAGGAACTCGAAGTGTCCAGCAGCAGGTCTTTCCTCAGAATACTGGCCACGTGTGAGCTGCTTCCCTTTATATCCGGGGGGCTTATGCAATGCATCCCCCCCGCATGCGCAATTAACACCAGGCATCCGTTAGGCTTCTGCTACGCATCCGCTAGGCTTCCGCTCTGCATCCGCTTCATCTGCTGTGCATCCGCTTCATCCGCTCGGCGTCCGCTCTGCATCCGCTCTTTCCGTTCCGCGTCCGCTTTGCTGAGGCCCCCTGGAAGCCCTGCGGTTGCGCCATCCGCTTCCATCCGCTGGGCTTCCGTTCCGCATCCGCTTTGCATCCGCCCTGCGTCCTCCCCGTGTCCGTGTTATCCGCTCCGGTTATGCAAATTTTTGCCCCTTTTGAGAGCGGATAACAACGGATGGAACATTTTGCTTGTCCGCTGTGTCCTTTTTGCATCCGTTGGCCAGTGTGACATGGGCTTTAAGTCTGGAATATTTCCCTTTTTTCTGATTAATAATATTCTCCAGGTTTAGGGCAGCTGGGAAGTTAAACAATCAAAGAATGAAATAAATTACCAATAATTCACAAACAAACTGAAGAATGTATTTCAAAGACAGAGCGGGAATTTGAATCAGATTCCAATGGAAACTCAAACATCATCAAATACATTCCATAGCCAAAAGGTCTAAAACAAGGGTCTTCAAACTTGGCAAGTTTAAGACTTGTGGACCAACTCCCAGAATTCCTGAGCTAACATGACTGGAGGAGGAATTCTGGGGGTTGAAGTCCATAAGTCTTAAAGCTGTCAAGTTTGAAGACTCCTGGTCTAAAAGCTGGAGTTTAAACAAATGTGGAGATCTGACTGTGATAAAGATTTTTTTTTTTTACTCCTTAGTATTGGTTGCTTTGCATGGGGCATTTTTTACAGATATGCCATTCCCTTTTTAAACCCACTTCCTTCTTTTTCTCCTTTTGCTCTCAGTTGCCCATCTGTTTCCCCCCTCTTCTTTCTTGCTTGGCAGCCAATTGGGAAAAGTGCTGATCATTCTTGCCAAACAAATGAATAGAATTCTTTGTTACTTTTTGAAATTAAGCCAAAGGCATCATTGAATCCTAAAGCAACTTTGCAGTTTGGCCATCCACAGCTTAGTTGCTGATGTCTTTATAGCATCACAGTAAGAAATTTCTTCTAGAAAAACACTGATCCAGAAAAGCAAGGCTCCTTCAGCACATTGCTAGTAAAGGAATACATTCTGGCTTTATCGTTCTTATTCCCTTTCGTGGAAAATATCTTTAAAGTATATATATGTCTTCAATCCTAAAAAATTTCCCATTAATTGAAAGCATTACTAAAATCCTTTCTTCTAGTCCAACCAAACATTAAATAATAAATATGAATAGTTCTTCTTACAGATTCTGGTGTAGTGATATCTAGGATTACTTTCTGGATAAATTCAGGTTTTGATTGGGAAAAGGCTGATTAGGAATAAGATTGGTTCCTCTGCTGCATTGGATGTGATTCATGATCACACAAGTGCAATTTACAAAGCAGCAAATGCCCATTTTAGAAATGTCAGCACCACTCTATTGTACATGAAGATGCAGACTGTGGTGTCATTGGTGCAATGCTTGGCTTGTTCCTAGAGTATCTTTGCAATTGATATAGAGCCCTGACTACATGCCAACTTTATCAGTTTGTAGTCAAGGTGATTTGCCTAAATGTTGAGCACAGGAACCAGAAGGAACACTAGCAATTTAGCTTTTATTTTCTTTCTAAAGGGAGGGAGAATGTGAGCTTTGACAAAGATCGGAATGGGGGTGGGGGAGACATGAGGCAATAAATAGTTGAATAATTAGAAGCCATGACTGATAGAAATATCAACCACTAGCCAGGAAGCCAAGTATTAGACCAGAGATCTCCAAATTTGGCAACTTTAAGACTTGTGGACTTCAACTCCCAGAATTCCTGAGCTAACATGATTGGAGGAGGAATTCTGGGAGTTGAAGTCCACAAGTCTTAAAGTTGCCAAGTTTGGAGACCCCTGAGCTTTAAGAATACAAACATATAAACATGCCTATATACAGTGTATAGTGTCAGTCTGTACTTGTGAGTAGTCAAAACATCCAAGATATATTTTAAATTAGATTCTCAATGTTTGGCATGTTATCTGAAGAGCTTAAATCTATGGAAAATAAGGATAGTGACATGTTGAAGATGTCTTTGTAAAGGATACTATACAGTAAGTTCAAGAAATTGTTATATTTTACAGTGAACAATTCTTTCTTTATAAATGTTGTGGATAAAATGATAGCATGGAAAGTAAGGATGCTGATACATATATACAAAGAAAGGGAAAAGAAAGAGAAAAAAAGGAAGATCTTGCAATAAGAATTAATTTAAAAAGCATCCAAAGTAGAATATTGTAAAATACTGATTTTCGTTAGCTCCGTGTAAACTAAATAATTATGCCCTGAAAAAGTCTACCATAGAGATGACATAAGGTGGTTAAAATCTGGATTTAATCTTGAAAATTGCTTAAGAACTGATATTAGAGATGCTGTACATAATATTATTAAGCATGTTTGAAAATAAAACTGTCATGACTATACAAGAACAAGTATTTCTGAGGAATACTAAACACTGTGCCTGTAATATAAAAAAATTGTTATTAAATTACTATGTGTTTGAGTTTTTTTTTTTTAATAAATGAAGAATTTTGCCTTTTCCTCTGGTAAATTTGATTCTATTATCTTCATTCTTTTTCTTTCTACCTTTTCAAACTTGCTCTGAATTTAGGATATTTCTGGGGTATTATTTATCACTCATTATGTCATTGCAAATTTCATATCCATTACATCTATCCCTTAATCCAAATCATTAATAAATTTAGAGAATTTAAAGATAACAGATAACAGATAATCAGAGTTGTAAGGGACCTGTAGGTCATCTAATCCAACCTCCCACTCAAGCGGGAGACCCAGCACCATTTCTGACAAATGGCAGTCCAATCTCTTCTTGAAAGTCTCAAGTGATGACACTCCCATATCTTCCAAAGGCAAGCTATTCCAGTGGTTGATTGTTCTCACTGTCAGAAAGTTTCTCCTTATTTCCAGGTTAAATCTCTCCTTGTTCAGTTTCCACCCATTATTCCTTGTCTGGCCTACAAGTGCTTTAGAAAATAGCTGGATCCCTTCCTCTCTGCGACAGCCCCTCAAATATTGGAACACTGCTGACATGTCTCCCCTTATCCTTCTCTTCACAAAACTAGCCATGCCCAGTTCCTGTAACCATTCTTCATGTTTTAGTCTCCAGTCTCCTAAAGATAGAAGAACAAGAACTAATCCTTGTGGTACCCGATTCAATTCCTCTTTCCAATTTCATAAAGAATCAACGATGTGCAATTTGACTGGGATGCCATTTGTATCTAAATGATGACTTCTGGCAATTATCATATTGTTTATAAGGTTCTTACTGATCAATTTACTTATTGGAGATAGGCGGTTAAGAAATAGGAAATCTAAATGAATACAAAATTCTGTCAAGTATCAATATCAGACTGAATGGTCTGTTAATCAGTCCTTTCCCTTTTTTAAAAGATATGAAAAAGATCTCCTCATTCAGTAACCTGGCACATCGCTAATTCTGCAGAATTTTGAAAGGGATCATTTATAAATATTCAGCCAGATCCTCATGTAGTTCCTTCATACCCCAGGATGATATAGACCAGGTGTGTCAAACTTGTGGCCGGATGTGTCATGCGTTAGCCATGCCGATGCCCAGTTTAGTGAAGGGGAAAAAAAGTCACAATACATCACGTGACAATGCTGTGAGGACATGAGTTTGATACCTCAGTATAGACCATGTCTGTATAAAATAGAACTCAATTCCTATCCTCTTATCCTACTTTTCACAATTCTGTGGTAGATGTTTTAAAAGTCTGTAAAAATTCTCAGTCATCCAGGTCATAGTTGTCCCAAAGGTGCCTTTTCAGGAGGCAACTGGACTTTCTTGTTTGTTCTTTGAAGCCATTTCGCTTCAAGCTCTGACAGGATAGTAGGGAATGGAAGAATGTTTTTTTGTCATTGGAAGAAACAGAATTAAAATAGGAAATGACTAGCTTTGTCTCTTCTTTATAACCTATCAATTTTTATATTTTTACTGAGCAGCTGTTATACCCATTCTATTTTTTCTTTTATTTTGAATATAGCCAAAGAAGCTTTTGTTGTTGTTCTTGGCATTCTTTGCATGGTTCTAATATCATGTCTACAATTCTGAATTACAAGTGGTCCTCTACTTATAGCCATTTGTTTAGTAACTGTTTGAAATTAAAATGGCACTGAAAAAAGTGACTTATGACTGTTTTTCATATTTTCAATCATTGCAGCATCCCAATCATCACATGATCAAAATTTGGGCACTGGGCAACTGGCATGTATTTATGACCATTGAACTGTGGCAGGGACATGTGATCACTATGTATAACCTTCCTAACTGGCTTCTAACAAACAAAATCCATGAAGGAAGTCATATTTGCTTAATGACTGCATGATTTGCTTTACTACTGTAGCAAAAAACTCCTGTCAAATGGGGCAAAACCCGCTTAACAACTTCCTTGTTTAGCAGTGGAAATTTTAAACTCAATTGTGATCATAAGTGGAAGACTACCTGTACAGGCATTGTTCTTTTCTCTATACAAATCTTCACATTCCATGTCACGGTTTGAAAAGAAATTCAAAGTACTGACATACTTTTCTGCATTATAATTTCTAGATGCAGAGGTTTTCTTTAGGTTAACCTACCTGAATGCATGCTGAATGTACACAAATAACTGAGAGTGTAAAAATAAAAGGTGCCTCAAAGTCCCTTTACAGTTTGAGACTGCATATATTTATCTGAAGGCCTGCATAGAGAGCACACAGTCATTTCTATGTATGAAAGATCCATCATAAAGAAAGCACCACACATAGAAATTATATATCATCTTGTAGAGAATGAATGTCTTTATATGTTTTTTGGGCACTCTTAATTTTGTCTGATTTCATTTCCACTTAAAGTACTTTACATACAGTTTTCCTTCCAGTGGTTCTAGTTACTAGTTTCTAGGATCTAGAAAATAATTGTGTCTACTTAAAAGTGACTATATCACCAATCAAGAGCAAATGGAGAAGAAATCATGTTACCTACCAATCTGTAGAAGCAGTTATTCAGCCAACACTAAGGATAATATATGGATTGGAAACAGTGTAAAGTGTTCCTTTACACTTAATTGTGCAGGAATGTTAATATCATATTGTATGACTTGAATCTAAGATTAGAATCTGGGACTTGGGCCTTTTTAGCATTTGGTTCTACTCTGCTTCCTCTTTCATAATTAATACTTTAATTCATCAGACAGCTTGGTGGATCATGTATTAAATATTGCATATGGGCTGTAATATCAACCATCTAGCTTGTTGACCCAAAATTGAATCCACATCCATAATAATATTACCTTTGAGAAATTTGTTTCGGGTACAATTGCTCTTCTATTTGACTTGGGTCCTGATTCCAGAATAGTTATGACAACATAATTGCCACTTGCTTGCTCTCCAAATTAAACTACTCAGTATGTAAGATGACAAACCGACAACAAAAAGTCACTACAAAATTTTCACATCAGTCATTAGCTAATATCAACTGGCATGTTTTGTAAAGTGGTTGGGCTAGACAGTTGGTCTGTCTCCTAGGAGAATGGCTTCCTAAGATATGACTACCTTCATGTATATAGGTTCAACTCGCAGAATCTTGTGCATTATGGCTGAAGAATTTGAGATTAATTATATGGAGGAAGTATGTTCAACAATAAACATTGAACAACCAATAGACATCCTTATAAATGCCTCTTTTTTTTCACTTTTTAAAATTCCTGGACAAAAGGAATTAATTGTTATTATAAGAGACAAGTTAAACTGTAACATATGATTTCTGTTTAAAAATGCTCAATGCTCCAAAACGCTTGTTCTATATTTCTCTGCTTCCAATTTCCCCATATTTATTCTTCCCCCCTGAAAGCACTCTCTCACTCTCTCTCCCTCCCTCCCTCCCTCCCTTCCTCCCTCCCTCCCTTCCTCCCCCTCCCTCTCTGTCTCACACAGACTTTATTATGAATCTTTATAATTTCATTTTTCTTTCAAAAATTAAATAAAATGAGTGTTAAATGAATGGAAGCCTTATCTTAAATCTGTTTAAGAAAGAATTTCCTTGAAGATGGGCTCCAACATGAGCCTGAAAGCTCAAAAGACAAAATCTCTAATTCTAGTGACCGACCCAGACTGGATCGTTCAACATTATCCTGGGACACACAAATATTCACTTTCATCCTTTAAGCCCATGTCACACTGCACCAACGGATGCAAAGAGGATGTAAAATGGACAAAAATGCTTGCCATCCGTTGGTTAACGGGATGTACTGACTGCCTCTGTTTTGCTTCCTCTCTATCCGTCCAGCATCCGTTTATGGACGTTTCATCCACTCAGAAAGTTTTGAGCTGCTCAAAACTTTTGCGCTGAAAATGTATCCAATTCGTCCGTTCTGCATCCGCTACGCATCTGTTACGCATCCGTTACACATCCGCTATATCCGCTAGGCATCCGCTGCGCATCTGCGCAACTCGCATCCGCTCGGACGCAGGGGGGAAGCGGAACGGATGCAGAACGGATGCAGAATGGATGCAGAATGGATGCCTAGCGGAAACAAAGCATGTAAAATGGAAAAAACGTCCGCAGAGGGGACCTATCTCAGATATTAAGGATGTCTAGAGGATTCCTAGAGGATGCCTAGAGGATGCAAAGGGACACCTATACTGCCTATAAAAAGGGGGAGCAACACGTCTGCATCTCACTTTCAGACCAGCAGCCTAGCTGTGCAGATCTCTGCAGCCTTCATCTGACTCTTCCTCTTCCATAGCATCCAGTCATGTCCACCGTGGATCGTAACACAGTCCTTTTGGCAGCCACCATCCTTCTGCAACAGTGCGAAGCCATTTACAGGCTCTGTGTACTCTACTACGGGAAGAAAAAAAGGCGGCCAAGAAGCGTCTGGGTATGAAGATGGTTCGCCAGAAGAGCAGAGGACGGACTGTACAACAAGCTGACGGTGGAGCTCAGGAACGAAGACACTCGGGCATTCCAGAACTTCATGAGGATGCCTCCAGCCATGTTTGACGAAGTTGTGCAGCGGCTGACACTCAGGTTGACCAAGGCAAAAACCAACTTCCGGCCCAGCCTGGAACCTGGGCTCAAGGTGGCACTGACTCTGCGCCACCTGGCCTCAGGGACCACCTACAGGAGCATGCAGTATGGCTGGAGGGTGCCACCCAACACCATCAGCATTGTGGTCAGAGAAGTGGTGCAGGCCATCATCGAAGAATACAAGGAGGAGCTCCTCCAGTGCCCCTCCACTGAAGAAGGAAGGAAGAAAGTTGCAGAGCAGTGGTATCAGAAGTGGAACTTCCCCCACACCGTTGGAGCCATAGATGGGAAGCACGTGGCCTGCAAAGCTTCAGCCAAGTCGGGGTCCACTTATTTCAACTACAAGGGCTTCTTCAGCATCATCCTCTTCGCCATGGTCGATGCTGACTACAAGTTCATCTACATCGATGCTTCAGGCAATGGCTCATCTTTAGATGCCCAGGTATACAACGCCAGTCACCTGAAGGAGGAGCTGGAACGCAACCTCATCATGGGCTTCCCAGATCCAGAACCTTTGCCCAACAACACACAAGATGTGCCCTATTTCATTATGGGGGATGATGCCTTCTCCCTCACAACCTACCTCATGAAGCCCTACACTTCCAGACTCCTCACCCATGAAGAGAGGATCTTCAACTACAGGCTGTCCAGGGCAAGACGGGTGGTGGAGAACGCCTTTGGCATCCTGGCCAATAGGTTCCAGGTACTTCTCACCACCATGCAGCATCACCCAGAGACCGTGAGGAGGATCATGGAATCTTGCTGCATCCTGCACAATCTCATGTGCACCCACTACCCAGTCTTGCAGAATAGGCTAATGGACCTCCAACAAGGCAATGGGGACATGGAGCCTGGGGAATGGAGGCCAGGGCGAAACCTGATCGACACTCAGGATGTGCAAGGCCCCAACAGAGTCTCACGTGAAGGGAAGAAGCAGCGCAACCTCCTGAAACACTGGTGCAACTCCCCAGCTGGAGCAGTGGAGTGGCAAGACAGGATGATAGATGCTTAATGGATGCTTCCTTCAGCCTGTCTCATCACACTGATGAGATTGGGCCATGTATGTTGGGTGGACCTGCAATGAACAGGGCATTTAATAAAGAGTTGTGTTTATGTTCAAATGTGTGGATCAATGCCTACATTGTTATTGATAATAAAGGACCAAAGGTGTGGCAGCTGGGAGGGTGGACCATACAGTCCCACTATGCCTGCACTGGAGGTTTATCTATCCCACAGCTATTACCCATCCCAAAGGTATCCCTGCCCATCCCACAGCTATCTTAACCCATTCCACAAGCATGCAAAGGCTTAAACCATTTCTAAAAGTTTCCAGCAAGACTTCATTAAAAAAAAGAAACGAAGCAAGTGTATGAATCAAAAATAGACCTTATTAACAAGAAGCTATAAAACAAAAATGTGTTTCTGGCACTCCTCTTGGTCGCTCAATCTCAGGGGTGAAGGGTCCTGGTGCAGTGGAAGTGGCTGGTGCTGGAGTGCTTGTCATCAGCTCCTCCAAAAGCAGAAGCAGCAGAAGCCCCAGCCCCAGAGAGCGAGCCCGTGCTGCAGAAGCCCCAGCAGAACGAGAGTGAGGGCCAGGGGGCGGGATGGTAGCCCTGTCCCTCTTGCAAGGGCTGGCAGCAGATGGCTGAGGCTTGCTGTGCTTCAGCATGGTTGTGGGGTTTCTGGCTGGCAGGGAGGCAGGCACCAAGGCTGGCAGGCAGGTAGGCACCAAGGCTGGCAGGCAGGTAGGCAGCAAGCCTGGCAGGAAGGCTGGCACCAAGGCTTGCAGGAAGGCTGGCAGAGAGGCAGGCACCAAGGCTGGCAGGCAGGCATGAACCAAGGCTGGCAGGCAGGCAGGCAGCAAGGCTGGCAGGCAGACTGGCTGGCAGCAAGGCTGGCAGACAGGCAGACAGCAAGGCTGGCAGGGAGGCTGGCAGCAAGGCTGGCAGGCAGGCAGACAGCAGGCTGGCAGGGAGGCTGGCAGCAAGGCTGGCAGCAAGGCTGGCAGGCAGACATGCAGGCAGGACAGGCAAGGCAGTCGATATGTCTGGAAGCAGGTCTTTCCTCTGAATGGTGACCTGCTTCCGAGCTGCTTCCATTATATCCGCGGGGCTGACGCAATGCATCCTCCCTGCATGCACAATTAACGCTCGGCATCCGCGAGGCTTCCGCTATGCATCCGCTGTGCATCTGCTGTGCATCCGCTTCATCCGCTGTGCATCTGCTCTGCATCCGCTGTATCCGTTCCGCATCCACTTTGCTGAGGTCCCCCAGAAGCCTAGCGGATGTGCCATCCACTCCCATCCTCTTCCATCCGCTGGGCTTCCATTCCGCATCCGCTTTCCATCCGCCCTGCGTCCTCCCTGCGTCCCTGTTATCCGCTCCGGTTATGCAAATTTTTGCCCCTTCTGAGTGCGGATAACAATGGATGGAACATTTTTCTCATTCGTTGTGTCCATTTTGCATCCGTTGGGCAGTGTGACAGGGCCTTTAGGTATATTTAAATCTATTTTTTTTTCTCCCTTCTTTTTTGTACTTCCTCTTCCCTTTAACTTACATGATATCTCTCCTATCAGATATATTCCTCTCAATGGTGGGATTCAATTTTTTTTACTACTGGTTCCATGGGTGTGGCTTGGTGGGCGTGGCAGGAGAAGGATACTGTAAAATCTCCAGTTAGAGTTCTCAGAACTACTCAAAATTTCCACTACCGGTTCTCTAGAACTGGTCAAAACCTGCTGAATACCACCTCTGATTCCTTTATTCCTTTTGTTTTTTTTAATTTAATTTACTTTCAGGAAGATCAAACAACGTTAAAAAAGGAGTATATTTTACTTATAGTAGCAATGATTTCCTTATGCAGAAACTTTCCTATTAATGTACACATGAATTATAATTAAAACTACAAACGCATATAGGTTCACTTTATAGATAGAATACAATTAAATTTTAACTATTACCTGCAATTTTTGCCTGAGCACAACATGAAAGCCATTTTAAGGTGCATTCTGCATTTCAGGTTGTGAGAGAAAAGAACCATAATTAGGATTTCAGTGATGAGAGTGGGGAAAATTTCCAGACATCCAGCTCATACTGTTATAAAAGACTTTCAAACATTGATTTAAACACAGTTAATTTATCTCCTTTCTTGTGGAAAATAATGGATAACAACAGAATATCTGATCGCAGCAAATATCCTTAATGAATAACATCACTAAATCTGATCAGTTAGGTTCATGTTTAACCTAATTACCCCAACCGTAGATCTAATTTTCTTAACCTTGATAGCCTCTAACATATGGATTCACAGTAATTGTTATGTTGGCTGAGAAATCTCTAGAGAGATACCAGTTAGAGAAGATTACTTTATTTTAATTATTAAATTCTTGTTTTCCTGAAATAACATTTTTGTTGTGGGGGGCAAAATATAATTCAATCTATTGTCAACACACATTTAGTGGGATATAGACAATTATTTGATTTTTGGTGATTATTCTTCTTAGCTGAGAAACTTACTAAATGTCATTGAGCTAGTCAGAGATTCCGAACCTACTCTATCCTGATGTAAGATATAATTCCATGTTGGAATACAATTAGCTGATGTAGAGTTTTTGTTTTTGTTTTAAGTCTACTATATAAAAGCAACTTTAATCTCCATCCCAGGCTAAGCTAAAAGTATGAAAATCCTGACCAGTTTTTTGGCAGCTTTTTGAAGGTTAACAGCAGCAAAAAAACTAAAAATTGAAATATATTTGGTAAGGCTAAAATTACAATGAAACTAAGTCCCTAAATATAAAATAAATTAACAATACTGTGCACTCTATCAGTTTCTGCAACTCCTCTTGAACTGTTTTTTTTGTTTTTTTAAATGGAGCCAACTGGATTTTGTTCCATATTAACATTCTTGTAATACTTTCACCTGATTGGCTAAGACAGACTGCACTGTGATTGGATGGAAGAACGATGGTGATTGGTCAGCAAAGAATCTACCGCGATTGGCCGAGCCGATCGTGGGAGATTCAGAAGGCTGTCATTGGGTAAGAGTCGCCGGCAAGCTCTATAAGAAGAGGTGCTGCAGCTCACAGTTCCAGCACAGATCTATACCTTTTAATAAAGAGCTGAAGTTATGCTGGTCTCCAGTCACCTTTTTTCCTGTGCTTCTACACTGGCGATGAAGATGGGATACTGAGACAAAGAGACCAGTCAGGCATGTGGCAACCGAGCTGAACAACTGACGAGATGGCTGGCAGCAACTCGCCACTCTCACCATTCAACCAGGCAACCGAGGACTGGGAATCATACATCAATCAATTCCTCACGTTCTTTGAGAGCAACAACTTGAAAGATGCAAATGACCACCGGAAGAGAACTATGTTCCTGACCCACTGTGGGCCAGCCGTATTCAAGATGGCCAAAGCGTTGGCCAAGCCAGAACACATGAAAGAGATGGCTTGGCCAGACCTAGATCGGCTACTTCGAAACCACTATGCCCCGGCCGTTCCAAATTTGATCCGGAGACATGAATTCTACCATCAGGATCAGAAGGACAGAGAGAGCATTGGGGATTTCGTGGCAGCACTAAGGAACATTGGAGGTGCGTGAGGCTTCTCAAACATGGACGAGGCTCTGAGAGACCACGTGGTCCTTGGTCTCAGAGACCCCGTACTCTAGAGCAGACTAATGGCTTGGGCAGACATTACGGTTACCAAAGCCATTGCTGAAGCCACCGCAGCCGAGGCTACGAAGAAATCATCAACCAAGATGCAGCAAATGAACGCAAGACACCAGCCAACAATGTCGGAGACCAACGCATCTCCCGAGATAAGAACCGAGGCTGGTCACAAAGCCACAACAGCACACCACGAAGACGTTGAACTCTTCGGTACCCAATACCGAAGACGAGGAGGAGATCCACAGATTGCAGGCAGAGTGAGACTGGCGGAGAGGTCGTAAGTTGGGTTTTCAGTGTGCCGGATATGGTGGCGACCACCCCCGTTCAGAGTGCCGGTTCTTAGATGCCATTTGCCGGTACTATGAGAAATGGGGGCACATCACTAAGGTCTGTAGAAACAAATGAAACTACAGCCAAAGGTGATGCGACAACATGCCCCCCAGGAACCGAGACAAATTTTCAGAGAACTGATGGAGCCGCGAGAATTGAAGCAAGCGGCTCAGCGAAACCCGACGATGTGAAGAAACCCACCAAATGGTCACCATAAGCCACTCAGACAACTCAGACACAAGAAAAGTGCATGTTCAGGTCAGCATCGAAGGCAGGCCGTGCAGAATGGAAGAGGATTCCGGATCCTACCTGTCCATGGTATCCTGGGACATGATTAACAGGTTAGTGCCCAGCTTACAAAAACAAGAGCTGGAGAACCAGAAACTAACCATTAAGGACTACCAAGGGAACAGAATTCCCGTGATAAGAATTGGACACTTCCATGTTACCTTCAAAAAGCATGGAAAAATACTCCCGCTAACAATTGTGGACAGAGACCACCCAAGCCTGCTGAGTCTACAATGGTTCTTGCCATTAGGAATTGAGGTGACAGGCATCAACCACTTTGAGGAAACTGGGAGGAGGAGCTGATGAAGGAATTCCAAGAAGTTTTTGATGGACAATTAGGCAAGTACTAGGGATCCCCAATATAATTTAATGTGAACCCCAATATTGCCCCAATCCGTCTTAAACCAAGACGAGTTCCTTTCACGCTCAAGCCAAAAATAGATGAGCAACTAGATAAGTTCATTGCGCAGGGGGTTCTGGAACCAGTAGATCGTACACGCTGGGAGACCCCAATAGTCACCCCAATAAAACCAGATGGGTCCGTAAGAATTTGTGGGGACTATAAAGCAACCCTTAATAATGCACTGCAACAGAGTGCATACCCAGTTCCGGTGGTACAGCACCTCCTACACTTACTCAGGGGAGGAAAAGTCTTAGCGAAGCTCAACCTGGTGCAGGCATACCAACAGCTGCCAGTCGATGCTGAGACTGCCGAAGCGCAAACCATCGTGACCCATAGGGGAGCCTTCCCGTGCAAAAGAATCCAATTCGGAGTCAGTGTGGCACCAGGGGTGTTCCAGAGCTTAATGGAACGGTTACTGCAAGGCATTAAAGGAGTCATGCCATATTTCGATGATGTCTTGGTAGCAGCCAAGAACAAAAGATAATTGGGAAGCCGACTCAAGGAAGTCCTGCAGAAATTAAAAAATGCAGGACTAAAAGTTAAAAAAGAAAAGTGCCAGCTATGCACTGGAAAAGTTGAGTTCCTGGGATATTTAATGGATAAAGACAGAATCCACCCCACCCCAAAAAAGATTAAAGCAATAAAGGAAGCCGCAAGACCTCAAAATAAAGCAGATTTACAAGCCTTTCTGGGACTAATAAATTTCTACAATGTCTTTTTGCCACAGAAGGCAACGATAATGGAACTTCTGCATAGGTTACTTGACAAGACGTCCACCTAGTCCTGGGGCAAGTGGGAAGAGGCCACCTTCCAGAAGATAAAATATCTCCTCACATCAGAATCAGTCCTAATCCAGTACAGCGAATCCCTAACCACTAACGGTGACCTGCGATGCCTCTCCATTTGGCATTGGAGCCATACTGAGCCATACTCTGCCAGATGGGAGAGAAGCGCTGATTGCATACCTCTTTAAGACACTATCAAAGGCAGAAAGAAATTATAGCCAGCTTGACAAGGAGGCACTAGCAGCGGTTACCGGTGTGAAGCGGTTTCACGAATACTTGTATGGTAGGGACTTCATCCTCATCATTGATCACAAACCACTCCTGGGGATCCTGGAAGGGAACAAGGCCACCCCCAACATCCTGTCACCCTGGATGATAAGGTGGTCTGAGTTTCTTGCCGCCTACAACTACCAGCTAATACATTGCCCCGGGAAAAGCATCTCGCACTCTGATGCATTAAGCCGTTGCCCTTGCCAGATCCAGAGGATGACCCCGCACCCACCACATCCACCCTACAAATAGAGACATTGCCTAACCTGCCAACAACCGCGTCAGACATTGCTAACCAAAGACAGCAAACTGGTGCAGGTTTTGAGCTGGGTGGAAAAAGGGTGGCCGGAAACAGAGAGCAGTGACCAGTTTAAACCCTTCCGGAACCGGCAGACTGAACGATTCTCCCAAAAGGGATGCATACTATGGGGCGACAGAGTAGTGATTCCAGACACCTTACAAACAAGAATATTGCACATGTTGCACAAAGGACACCCGGGCATCGTAAAGATGAAATCCCTAGCCAGAAGCTACATGTGGTGGCCAGGGATAGACAAAACCATCAAAACCTGGGTGGCAACATGTGACAAATGTCAAAGATCCAGACCAAACCCTCCCGCAGCACCAACCCTTGAATGGGAAACACCCAGGGGCCCATGTTCAAGGGTCCATATAGACTTTTCAGGACCCACAAAAGGGCACACCTTTTTAATTGCAGTAGACGCTTACTCCAACTGGCTGGAGGTAAGCCTAATGCAATCCACCACGACGGAAGTGGTTATAAAGCAACTAAACAGACTTTTTGCCACCCATGGCCTACCTGACTTGATAGTATCTGACAACGGGCCACAATTCACAGTGTTGGCATTCGAACAATTTCTCGCTGAGAGGGGCATACAACACACATTGACAGCGCCTGTTCATCTGGCAGTGAACGGCCGGGCAGAATGAATGGTCAGATACACCAAAGACGCTTTAGAAAAAATGAACACAGGGAGCATACACGAGAAAATAAATAAACTATTAACAATACAACACATAACACCAAGTGCTAAAACCAATAAAAGCCCAGCTGAGCTCCTGATGGGAAGAAAACTCCGATCCCATTGAGACAGACTGTACCCAACATACAACCCCGAAAAACCACCAGACTCATCCAGCCAGTACCGTACATTTAGTCTGGGAGACTGTCTATGCCCAAAACTTTTCAGGGGACCCAGTGTGGGTACCTGCAACAATAACCCAAGTGACAGGTCTCCAGTCATAACCGCTGGAAACGGAGGAGGGAAGGAATTGGAAACGACATGTTGATTAACTAAGATCACAAAGAACTTCAAACAATGCCGAAAGCACACAAAATCCACAAAAATACATTAATAAAAAACTAGGGGGGGGGGAAGAAACCCCAAACAAATATCAAAAAGAAGGAGAAAATCCTCCTATGACACAGCAGCAAACCGAACATGATCAACCAACACAAATCGAGCAGTCAATCCATACACCAATAAATAGAAAAAGAAACCAACAATACTCACCGGAAAGCGAAGGCAGCAGAATGGTACCAGCAGAAGACGGCCCACACAGAATCTCACCTGGAAGGAACAGCCAAGCCAGTTCAACCAGTCCGGAAAGACCGGCCAGGAACAGAGAAGCCAACAACTCAACCGAGCCCAGTAGACCGGGTGGGAGTTGCGGTGAAAGGCCTGACTCACCCTTCCAGGCGGTTCCATGGAGAAGAGCAGGAGCGACAAAGATTCCATCCGAACCATCTGAAGACCATGCAGCAACTGAGCTGCGCAGGTCAAGTAGGCAGGTTAAAAGCCCTGACTACCTACGTGACTATGTCACGTAGGATGGACCATACCAAGAGGGGAGGGGTGTTCCATATTAACATTCTTTTAATACTCTCACCTGATTGGCTAAGATGGACTGCACTGTGATTGGATGGAAGAACGACAGTGATTGGTCAGTAAAGAATCTGCTCTGATTGGCTGAGCCAATCACAGGAGATTCAGAAGGCTGTCATTGGGTAAGAGCCACCGGCAAGCTCTATAAGAAGAGCTGCCGCAGCTCACAGGTCCAGCACAGATCTATATCTTTTAATAAAGAGCTGAAGTTATGCTGGTCTCCAGTCTCCTTTTTTCCCGCGCTTCTACAGATTTATATCAGATTATTCTGAGGAATAAGTGCTACCACCAATAAACAATGATTATGGACCTCTGCCAGTTTGGTATGGTGGTTAAGGCACTGGGCTAGAAACTAAAAAATGGTGAATATTACTTCTGCCTTAGGCACAAAGCCAGTTGAGCCATCTTGTGCCAGTTATACTGCCCCAGCCCGAGGAAGTAGACACAAATCACTTCTGAAATCTTGCCAAGAAACGTGCAAGAACTTGTCCAAGTTATAGCCAGCAGTCAATTCTGTCTTAAAGGCACAAATAAATACACAAATAAACAAATGGACCTCTACTTCATAGATTTCACAGAAACAGGAAATCACCGAATGCTTCTCCATCTTGGCTATTATATTTCTTGTGTTTACTAAGTGAAATAAATGCAGTGGTTTACTAAATATAGAATAGGGCACCTAAATGCCAGTGGAATTAAGACTGCTTAGAAAAAAGCAACACAAATAATGGGCAGGACATATAGTAATTCTGAAAATGTCTGGATATTGAAGTGTACATTATATGATTTTTACATGGCCATTCCTTTTGATTGTACTGTTACAAAATAATTTTGCCAAAGTGATCAATAAATAATATAAATTTGTTTTCTAGTGAAAAGAAATTTAAGTATGGCAAACTTTTGTTTGATTTTTGTAAGTGTTTAATATGAAGCATGGTTCTTATCTGCCTACTTCTTTCTGGTATGAATTCAATTATATAATTAAAGAAAGCTATGGGAAATTGTTAATTATGATTTTTTTCTTTGTGGTAGAAAAATCTTTCAAATAAAACAGCCAGATTAGGTTTTATATCAGCTTGATTTTGACAGTTTTTAATCTTGAACAAAATCTAGTTTTATAACATGTATTCTTGCTATTGATGGGGCCCTTGGTCTCTTTTTAATTTATAAAGTTTCACAGAAACTCCATTCATTCATAACTTGTTTAATTTGCAAATACACAGCAAGTTTTGTTCTAATTGGAGAATGCAGTGGCTTGGATAACATGCTTAGGTTTTTACTACTTAAGGTTTTAGGGATTTATTCTAGAAGAAAATGTCAGAATGAAGGTTTGGTATTTTTAAAATCAAAATAAGTAAAGCCCATGTCCTACTGCACAACGGATGCAAAGAGGATGTAAAACGTTTAAAAAAGCTTGCCATCCTTTGGAAAACGCAATACATCTGTTGTGTACTCATTGCATACGTGTTTCATACGCTCTATCCGTCAAGCATCCGTCCACTGAGATTTCATCCGCGCAAGAAGTTTTGAGCCACACAAAACTTTGTGAACGGATGAACTTTCCTCTGTGTACGATGTAAATCCGTGACATCCGAGCAACAAACGTTCTATGTCCGTTTATCATCCGTTAAACGTCCGCTGTATCCTCTCGGCATCCTCTGAGCATCCTCGCAACTCACATTTGTTGCAGCTGAAAACGGAAAGAGGGAGGAAACAAAAGGTACACAGAACATCTACACAGCATTAGTAGCACGGAAATAGAAAGGATGCGCAGTGAATGGTTTGCATCCGATATACATCCGCTAGGCTTCCTATGAACATCCGTTTAACATCCCCGCTACATACTACCCACATCCGTTCTTTTCTGTTCTTTTCTATTCTGTTTATGCAAATTTTTGCCACTTTTTGGAGCAGATGACAACGGATGGAGCCACTCCCGAAATTTTGCTCATCCGCTGTGTCCTTTATGCATACATTTTGCATCCGTCGGCCAGTGGGACAGGGCCTTATCTAAGCACAAAAAATTCAAATATGCCCAAATTTTGTTGTGTGCACAGTTAGCTTACAGTACACCAACACATATTACAGTTTTGTTTTGTGCAGTTAGCTTACAGTACACCAACACATATAACAGCTACAGTAAACCAACACATATAACAATTGATATATAACAACTTTTGTCCACTCAGTCTTTTAGGTATCACGAAATAAATTTGTTCTTTCTAAAAGAAGATGGTTTGGTGAGATGAGTGGGTATATAAATTCAATTACTTTATGCTGTTGATAAGAATGGTGGAGATAATATTATTTTATTAATAGTAAAAAAAAATATCTAATTATAAAATATTGAAAGACTTCAGTTGCAATCTTATAGAATTACATTAACCAATGGTAAATCTGGAGACTTTAATTTGAATTTTTCATTAAAGACTGTGGGACAAAACTCTTGTTTGTGCATATCATTGAAAGTCAATCCATATGTAGACAACTTCAGTGATTATTTCTTCTTAATAAATAATTGGCCAAATATTTTTAATACTGAAAGATAATTCTGACAGATAATAGTGGTTTCCTTGTTTTGTTTCTTTAACTAAAATCACTAGTTGATTTTTATTGCATAATTATTACATGGGATTGATTTTAAGGATTAAATCTGAATATCAAAATATAATTTCTCCATTACTACAGAACATTAAGAATTCAGTCAACTAAAAACTGTTCCTTGGTAACTGTTGCAAAAGTTAATTAAAATCCTGTTGAATTACATAACTATTCTGGAGTTAATTATTTATGCATTGAAACTACTGTAGTTTCTAGAATGAAGAAACACAAAGAAAGGGGCTGTTTATCCATTCACCCAAATGAAATATTATGGATATTGGTAAAATATATATTTGTGTTTACCACTATGAGTTCTACTCTTACACTGAATTCCTTTTTTTACCTCAAACATGTATTCTACTAAAGTTTAGATAGCAAATGTATTATTAATTTTTGAAAATAAACAAGAAAGCTTTCCTATTACCAGTTAAAGCAAAACTCTAAAATCATATTGGCCATTCCTTTTCAAAATTTCAGTCAGACATCCTTCTGAATGTCTCATCAACTTTTAATTGGAAATGTTAATATCAGTGACTGAAACAGGCATGGCACTGATGTATGCAGACTATGCATAGGATAGACACACACACAAACACAGACACAGCAGTTGTACTTAGACTTAAACACCTACTCCATAGTGCTTTAGAACATTCTCTAAGTGGTTTACAGAGTCAGCATATTGCCCACAACAATCTGGGTCCTCATTTTACATACTTTGGAAAGATAGAAGGTTGAATCAACCTTGAGCCAATCAAGATTAGTTAGCTAGTTACTTAGGATTAGGAAGTCAACTTCCTAATAGTGAGGACAATTAACCAGTGGAACACAGGTGCCCTGACATAAGTAGTGTCAAATTGGCCATGCCCACCTTGACCATGTCCAGCTAAAAACACAACCCTGATGTGGTCCTAAATGAAATCAAGTTTGACACCCCTGTTCTAGATGATCAAACATAATCTACAGTCTCTGAGATAACTTCCTGAGGACCTCTGACTTGTATCTGAATTTAAGGTCTGTATCTAGGACCTTTCCTATTATTTCTTTTGAAGATCCTTAAGCTTCTTCTGAACTTTGCATTACAATTCTCCTGACCTTCTATTACAATCAATACTGTATTCTGAGCAATCAGATATTATGTGAGTTATTTAGCTTCATTAATTCTAAGCATGGCTATATGGGCTAATCAATAATGTATATCCCTTCACAAATGTAATCCTTAAAGAAACTACTCCACAGTATTTTAATGATAGCTCAAATTACTAGACAAAGGAGAGAACAAGATTAATTTTATAGAATTGATCATTAATAGGTGTGGGTGAGTAGGGTGCATGCATGTGTAGGCAATCATGGCAATCATTATTTGAAACTCAGCCATGTAATGAAAATAGCTATTCATTGCTTTAAGACTAATAATATACATAAAAATCAAACTTGCATAGTAAATTGTAGTTACTAATGTAGATAAGTACATATTTCAGGCTGCATACAGCTGTCAGGCATGACATCTGATATGGGTTGGAATGTCTCCATATTCAGAAATGTAAGTTACAAAGAATTTAAAAGTATAAAAACCAACAAAATAATATATTATGTATATTAATTTTATATACTGTATATATTTATAAACACCAAAAAGTATAAAAATAAAACTCAATAAAGTCTAAAAAGATGTAAAAAGGAATCAAAAGGGAGGGCTAGGAGCAATAGATGACTATAGAAGGAGCAAACTAGATCTTCCATAATACAAAATATTTTAGAGCAACAAACAAGGTAAAACTGGTTTATGGCACAGGTCGTCTTCTATTGCTGCTGCATAAAACCTGATAACATTATATGTTGTAGCAGGGTTGGGTATCTGAAAACTGCAGGAAAGTATCCAATTGTGCCACCTGCAAGAATGTGAGACAAAGTAAAATGAGTGTCTTCATATTACAGACACTGAAGAAGTACATGTACTGGTGCTTTCAAAAAATGTCCAGAATCACAGGGGCAGTGTGTCTCCATTATGTGATCTCTCTGTATCAGCCATCAAGGACAACTGAGGGGATTGCATGACATTGTGCTCTCCAGAGATTAGGAGCCTCAAGATTAGTCGAAAATGCCCTAAGGAAGGTAGAGGATCTGTTGGGTTGACAGCAGGGGTGGGATTCAAAATTTTTAACAGGTTCTGTGGCTAGTGTGCATGGCCATGTATCTGGGTGGGCATGGCTTCTTCTTCTTCTTCTTTTTTTTTTTGCAGCACCCCCTGCATTCCATTTTGAGCCTCCAAGGCCTCAGGGAAGCCTTTTGGGGGCTGATTTTGCTCCCAGGAAACTTCCCTGAGGCCCAGAAAGGCAAAAAATGGAGTGCATGGGGGCCACACAGCACCTCCCCAGTGCTTCATTTTTGGGAAGGCTCCTGGTGGGGCATTTTTGCTCCCAGAAAGCTTCTCTGAGGCCCAGAAAGGCAAAAACCAGAGTGCGGGATGGGTGCAGCACTCCCCTGCACGCTCCTTTTTGCTTCCTGGGCCTCAGGGAAGCCTCCCTGTGAAGCAGTGAGACGGCAGGGGGATCCCAGAACAGCTGATCATTGGAACAGCTGATTGTCAGGAGGAGAAAAAAGAAATACCTCAAGAAATACCTGGGTGGGGGAGAATGCAGTCGGCGATGTCAGGCATGTGCATGATGTCGTGCATGTGTGATAAGGACTGAGTGGGAAGGGAGGAGCAGTCAGAGAAGGGCAGAGCCAGCCAGGGCCACAGTTTGCTGGTTCTCTGAACTGCACAGAATCATAACAACTGGTTCGATAGAACTGGTCCGAACTGGTAGAATCCTACCCCTGGTTGACAGGCAATAAAGGTTAAAGATCTGTCTAGGTCCAACTAGCACTCTGTGTCTTTGTGTGTTTCTGATGAAAGGTAGGAAGTGAATGAATATATGCATACAGTTGTATGTAGCCACATGTGGCAGTAGTTTGTTTATGAAAGAGAACATATCATGTATGACATTAATATTGTACATAGGGTGTTTTAAAGCTAATATATTTGAATTAGTCATTGATAATTATTTTACATATGGATTTTTTCTGGTGGCTCTGACTTATTTTGGAACATGACTTTGGGCATATAGAAATAACACAGCACAAACCCACACATGCACATATGCATATATCAACCGGTAAATCTGTCACGTGTACAAGGTTATCTCCAGAGTTGGTTAAAAAGTTTTTTTGCTGTTCACACTTCCTTCAGGAACTGCTCTTACTGTAAATCTAAAGATCTTTATTTCACATTAAAATGATACAACATGTGTAGACTTCTGTTCCAGGAGACAGTGCTGATTTCTTTTCTTCAAATTTTATCTACTGGCCCTTTTTTGTAACTATGTTTCTAGGCTGAAAAACAATATAAAACAAGATAAGTTTGATGTGTATTATACTTGTGACATTTATCTTCATGAATGAAGGGAGAAACTGTAACTCAAGTGTGGCATAACCATTAGTGAAATATTCTGTCACTGCATCTCCTGTGAACTGAAGATGGATGTCATAAAAGCTGAGTCATAATGTGTAAAGCTGAACAGAAAAGAACAGAAGCTTTAACAGACAAAAAAAGCCAGAAGCAGCCTCATTATTATTGTAAGAAAACCCATTTGCATGTTTGGTGGAACTGCCAATGTATGCTTTACTGTAAGCATTTGAATATGCTCGGGAACAAATGAACATTTGGAGCATTTTGCTTTTTATTTATTCAATAAGTAAAATTTTGTAAAAATTTTAGTAAAATAATTTTAAGTAAAATAGATGACTTCATAGACTGCATGAAGGGAACAAAGGATAGAGAACAAAGAATTTGTTTATGAAGAAAATATAGAGATTAAGATTATTCCCACCTCCTCCCTGACTATGGAATGAACATTAATGGCTGATTTGATTCTCTTAGAGCCGACTGTCGCAATAGCTGTTATTCAGTAGATAGTGAAATTAATTTATCTTGTCAGGTGAGACATTGCATATGCTGTTCTAGTTTTCAGCATATGTGCATTTCAGGACAATAACAGAAATGGTTCAGGAGGTTTCCAATATTTGACTTCATACTGTTTTGAATCCAAAAATTGACAGTTTCTAAGATAATTGCAGAAACCAGGTTGTTTCCTGACTAGACAAGTAAAATATTTCATTCAGTTCCAGCAGACAAATAACATTTTGCCATTTTGTCTAGATTGCTCTACAAGTTATTTAGATTGCCTGAGATGATGGTTTTAAGAAGATAATTGCTAAACTTTGGAATAAAGATCGAATATGCTATTTAGGTGTCTCAGAGCATGCTGGTCCCATTCTAATCTTTAACTCTTCAACCCCACAAAACGGCCTGAAATTTGAAATTGGGTGATAATTTGAACCATTTGCAGCAGGTGTGTTAAACTGGATTTCTTTGTGGGCGATATCATCATTGTAGTTCTCCACAGGGTGGCCAGGTGGGGAGGCACCCGGCCAGCCAAAATGGGGTATTGGGGGAGTGGAAGGCCCCACATGCCCATTTTCAGCCTAGATGACTTCCTGCAGCACCCTGCTGGCCAAAATGGGGCACGGGGCCTTGTGTGCCCCCCAATGCTCTGTTTTGACCGGCTGAGTGCTGCAATCAGATTGAAAATGGGGCACAGGGTGGCCTCATATGATCTTCCCATGCCCCATGTTGGCTGCCAGAGGCACCACAGGTTGGTACTTTGTTATTTCCCAGCCAGCCCTGTGGGCCATATTTAAGCACCACATGGGTCCGTGGGCTTTGGTTTGACACCCCTGATTCAGAGGGATGGCATGGGGAGAAAGTCTCTTATTTTTACTTTCACCTTCTTTGAAAAAAAAGAAAAGAAAAGAATGGTGCTACTCAAATATGGACATTTTGCCTTCAAATTTGGCAATAGTCTATTGAAGTTTCAGAGCAGATGTAGCCATCTCAACCCAATGCTCAACTTGTTCCAGAAGATTGCTTTGCAAAACCTCATTATTATATTACATAACAGTTCTTCACATGATTTCATCTGTCATAATCCCTATCCTAAATTAGAAGATTTAAAGTAGAAACCCATGGAAGGCTCCAATTCGAACAGCTTGTTAAGTGCAGTCAGAAATGGACACAAGGATAATACTCAATGTTAACTTAGCAGAGTGGTGCATAAAATCACATAAAATTAGACTTCTTCAAAGAAAATAAAGTTCATAAACACTCACAAAAGTGGGAGGGGTATTTATTCCTGAAAATCTGGTTTTTGCAAGAATGGAAAAAGTAAACAATGACAAATGTGAAGGTAAGCAGTTCTAGGGAAAAAAAATAGTCACCAAATAAATTAGTGATGATAAATTCTTTCTGAGTTGTTGGGTTGCATTTCATTTCATATAGGCCTCACTTAGCAACCACAATGGGGAACGACAACTCCATCGCTAAGCAGAAAATCACACAAATCTGACAGCCTTACAATGTCACTTCCCATTCAGTCATTAAGCAAGACATCTTCTGACTGTGACTTTGTCTTTTACTTCTGCGTTCTCCATTAATTATATTTGTTGGAAGCATGAAAATGGCAATCATATAATTTCAGGACACTGTGATGATTGCAAATGTGAAGATTGGTTGAAAAGCTACTTTATTTCTTATACTGTGGTAATTTCAAACAGTCCCTAAGTAAGGCAAGGACTGCTTGCAGCCTCGAAGTGTTGTGGGGGAGCATCTATTGACATTGTGGTCCTTGATTGAATCCCAGGACATGAATCATGTTTGTAGAGAGAGGCTTAGCATGGCTTGCCAAGAGGAGAATGAAAATAACTGCTGTATTGCAATCAATTAAGCCCACACCAGCTCCATTTTTATGGAATCTGAATAAAAGTTCAAAAACTTCTGTCTGAGTAGGAGTTAACTAGTCCTTATCTCTTCTGAGATCTAGATGACACTAGAAAAACCCTGTGAAACTGAGATTTCCCTGGGACCAATTTTATTGGTTTTAATTTCTCCCTAAATACAGATTGTTTTTGACTTACAACAGTTCATTTAATGACTGTTCAATGTTACAATGGCACTGAAAAAAGTGACATATTTTTCACACGTATGACCATTGTGGTATCCACCATGCTTGTGGCATCCCCCATCCCACTTGTGGCATTCCCTCCCCCCACTTGTGACTGTATGACTGTAACTTTGTCACTTGTATCCTTACAATTTATATTGACTGTTTCCTAGTATGAGTTGATTGCTTATTGTACCCTATGATTGTCATTAAGTGCTGTACCTTATGATTCTCGACTCTTGACAAATGTATCTTTTCTTTTATGTATACTGAGAGCATTTGCACCAAGACAAATTTCTTGTGTGTCCAATCACACTTGGCCAATGAAGAATTCTAATGTTCTCACCTGATCAAAATTCAGACCCTTGGCAACTGAATCATATTTATGATGGTTGCAGTGTTCAGGGGTCTTGTGATTCACCTTTTGCAACTTTCTGACAAGTAAAATCAATGGGGAAGCCAGATTCACATAACAACTGTTACCAATTAAGAACTGCAATGATTTACTAAGCCAATGTGGCAACAAAGGTCTTGATTTCTGTTCCTAAGTGAGAGCATTTGTTAGACGCACTGGGGCAAAATTGACTTCACAAATGTCTCACTGAAGAACATACATTTTGTGGTCATATATCGAGGACTGGACTACCGATATGTGTACACAGCAGAGGGAAAATAAAATCAGTGGAGCTTTTCTAAACTTGGGTGCTAGTCACACTAAAAATATTACTCTCAAGAGAAAGAGAAAAAATAAAAGATAGATAATAAAGGAGAAATTGGGAGCTCCAACTTCTGCTTTACCCCAACTGATCTTGGAGCTTTAAAATGAGAGTCACTGGCCTCTTCAAACCTGTTGATTGTCAAGACCTTATAAAAGAAAAACATGAATAAATCAAATAAATTCTTCCTCCAAATTTATTTTCAAGGTAAACTTAAAGTCCACCTGGATGGTAATATATTTGATTTTGTTTTCATTTTATTTTAGTTATTTGAAAGTGTAACCAAGAAAAAAGAAAAGAAAGGAGCAAAAAAGAAATAGAAAATGAGAACTATTTGAAACTAAGTAAGAATGTTAAAAGTAACATTAGATTAGACATCGTACAAAAATATTTTATATCAATTTTGAATTTTAAAACAGTTATTAAAATCAAATAAATAACCAGCTACCAGCAGAAGCACTCGGTGTCATAAAAATCTTCCATTAGAATAATGAACTTAGAAGAAGAATTTAGGAATTTCTAGCTAAGCTGGAAAAAAATGTTCTAAATCAGGTGTCAACTCATAAAATATTTATTTCTATGGTCTTTTTAGAGTACCAATAGAAAGGGAGGGGGCAGCAGTCTGGCAGCTTGCAAACCAAAAGTGCATTCCATAAATGTTTTCAAAGATAGTAAAGAGGTGACTGAAGTTTCTGCCAAGCAAAATTCTAACTGGAGAGCATGATTGATGACTCTTGTCTACGGATGTGTCCCATTGGAGAAATGAATTACGATATACCCAGGGGGTGAGGGAAAACCAGGGTCAAGAGTGACAATATATTATGTGTCTCAGAGTCAGCTACACCCAGGCAGTGCTGAACATGTTAACTCCCAATAAATCCTTTTTAAGCTTTGGAAGTTTAGCTAGAGACTCATGATTTAAATGAGGGTAACTGCCGGAAACCTGACATCAGGCAAGATATATTTAGAGCAACAGAAAACAGAGTTGGAACTTGGAAGGAATCTTGGAGGTCTTCTAGTCCAACTCTCTATTCAAGCATGAGACATACAAATGTCTGTCCAACCTCTTCTTAAAATCCTCCAGTAATGGAGCACCTACAATGGAGCACCTACAAAACTAGGTCCTAATACTAGCACCTAGAGGCAAGCATATTCCACTAGTTAATTGTTCTCATTGTCATCTTCTAAAGCTCAAACTAAAGATATGGTACAAATCCACATGCAGAGTGACAATCATTGTGATTTTAACCAAAAAAGAGGTGGCAATTTTTTTTTTGCTTCCTTCTGAGATGCATCATTTTCCACAGTTAAATGAATTTTATGACTTTGCCATCCAATACAAAAATATTATTATTTGTAAACGCTGAATTTCTACAAGAACTTTTAGCTGAACTGTATATTTTGGCAATCGATGTAGGCATAATATAATAAATTAAAATATCTTGAACCAATTTTATTTTAATATATATTTGCAGTAAATATAATATTCATTATCCATCAATATTCTTATCACATATCAGTTGACCTGTTTAGATTTTGCATTTGTTTAACAGATAGATTTTGACTTGTTTAGTTTCTGAAACACATTTATCATAAATTGATAATAATTTAAATATAAGGCCCAACAAGTATTCTGAATTTTATAAGCTCTTAAATTTCAGACAGTTTTCTCAGTTTCTCAGTTTCCCATTTTATTTTTTAAATTCCCTTTGAACTCTATTACTAATTTGAAGATATTGGAACATGGCAAAACAGACTAGCCCTGGGTTGTCAATGAAGAGATAGTGCTATATGCTTATTATTTTTTTGTTCAGTCTAATGCTGAATATATTTACACTGAGAGGATTGGAAGAAGATGACATTACTTTGATATTGATGACATTACCCTGATGCTGTAGCTGACTATGTAAATGAATTTCAAGTTCTGGTAATGAAAGTCAAGGAGCCCAGTGAAAAATGGAACTAAAATGAAATACCAAGAACAACAAACTAATTACAAGTACAGCTACTGGAGTTAGAACTGGCAATGGACATACTGAAATTATGAATAGATTTTGCCTTTTTGAATGGACCTTCAATGGTAGAGTATTCATCAGTTAAGAACCATGTCACAGACTAGCACTTATTAAGGTTGCAATGAAGGCCTTGGAAAATACAATGTTGTGAGGTGTTTATAGCTACAAAAATAAGATCTGTGCAAGAAATGATTTTCTTAGTGATACTCTACGGAAGTGATACTCTATGAAAGTGCCTTATTCTCAAGTGGCAGATACCAGAGTATTAGAGTGGCAAAGATGCGAATGATATCCTGGTTTGAACAGGTGGGTGTCTACCCAGCCCACATGAAAGACCATTATGAGGTCTTCCCTTGGAACAGCTGGAAAAAGTCTCCCTCATGTCTCAAGATAACTACACTACAGAAAAGGAAGCATTCACACTTTCACTATTGAGCAAAGCCAGTCACGAAAAAGATATGTTCTCAAAGGCCGTTACAGGAGGAAGAAAGGAGGAAAATGTTTTCGAAAGTATGCATGTGTATGTTTATATGTGTATACAGTATATATTGAATATACATATAAATGTGCAGCTGTTGGTATTTGGGCCAAGAGCTAAAATTTAAAGCTGAGTTAAAACTCCTCAAAAGAAGGTTACTTCACTTTCCCCAGGATATTTTTATTTTTATTCAGTCCCTAAAAAACAGTCTGCTGATATTATTTCCAATAATATTATTTTTTTGTGTTTTGGTGGGGGTGAAACAGATAACATTTTTTCATCAGATCATCACAGGAAATCTCTGTGTGTTGTATTTGATCTTCCATAATCCCCAACTAGTATGCTTTGAGGTTGTGTTCAATGGAAGATTACAAGAGGTAAAGTTAACCATACATGCAGAACCCTAAATTGGAGCAGTTATGACTAATTATTCCTTTTCCTCTTGGGGAGAATTGGGGATGGAATTTTTGTTTCCTTCCCCTTCTTCTCTCTCTCTTTTTTTTTTTTTTGCCTCTGAATAAATAAGATTTAAGCAGCCATTTCCACATAGATTTGCTGAAATCCACAATCATTAGGAAAACTTGGCCTGATAAATGCTTTATTTCAAAAATGAAAGACAAATAAAATTCATAGTAATATTGTCGCCTTGTATTCATAATTAAAGGTCTTGTTAAGTCTCCTAATTCAGAATGTGTAACCTATCTATAATTGACAACCCTCCAGTGCTTAATCAAATTCTAATTCATAAATGAATAACAGAGATGGCAGCATTATGAAAAACCTATTAAGTGTCAAAATCAGTCATGCAGATTATGCTGCTTTGTGATCCTTATTTTTCTGATAAATTAAGGCACATTAAATAATTCTAAAACAACTCAGAGTAGTCAAAACAATATTTAAAAAGATAAGATTAAAAAGCATAGAATGATTGCATACATTTAAATAAAAAAAAAAATTAAGTCCCAAGCTTGACTTTTGATGCTTCTTGAAAATATTGATAGAATGAACAAATTTCACTTTTCTAATAGTGATGAGGCAGATAATATATGTTGGTATCAAGCCTATCCACTTGTGGTTTCTCCTTTTTCTTCCTGCCTCCTACAGTCCCTATTAACAATCTTTTATTTTTTTTAAGTGTTTTTTGTGGACTACCATTAGAAGGCTAGCAGACCCAACAACTACAGCTACAACAACTGTATCACTCACCTGAAGTGCCCGCCATAGTTATCCTTCTTGGTAGATATGATCTTTTGCCACAGAGGCAGAGCAAGAGCTTGGCTGCCAAAGGAGGAATCAATGTTTTCTTCTCCCAAGCCTCCTCAACTTGTCTAGCAGAAGGAGGATGCACAAGGTGAATAGGCTCTGTTCATGTTATCACTTACTATGGTGACTTCCTCACAGACTCCCTTCTAGCTAATGCTCAAGGGGAAAGTTTGCCTTCCTGTTGAAATGAAACTACTCCCCCAGGACCTTAGAATGTTGTGATCTGGTGTGTGGTTTTTGGTTTCCTCTCTCCAGGCTGAAAAAACCCAAAATGTAACCTGTGAGGGATAGACAAATGTTGTGCATGTTATAAAGGTAGCAGAATGATCATGAATGTCAACTTTGGGCCAAATTCACACATTGATGAGAGATATGCATAGGATCCTCATTTCAAAAGTACAATATTATGGAATCAGTATTTTTAGGGCAAGAACAGAAAGATTGTGTACTGGAACATGGCTATTTGTGACTCCTATTCCCACTCAACTAACTCTGCTTCATACTTTGGTAGCACTTGGCATGAAATGTTCCAGCTAGTCATTCTAATAATCATTTCTATTTTTAGTGTGTCACTCAGATCTTATACTGAAGACTAGGAAGATATTATTTCACTTCCCCCCACCTATCATTGGAACAAATAGAACATAATATATAATTTTCATTGGAATAGTATTGCTACAGGTGAAATGAGAAAGTCTCACCTATTTCTGTCTGTTCTATCATGCCTCCCCCCCCATATATATAACCCACAGTGAGTATAACAGATTAAAAACTGTGTAGGCCACAGAACTGGAAAACCAGAAGGCTTTGTTTTTTCATAGGATTTTCTAGGAATTCATCTCAATCATAGATGTTGGATGAGGCAATTAAATTTCAAAAAAAATGTTTGATAGGCTGTTATTTGAATGAAGGAAAATTAGCCCCAGTTCAAAACCAGTTCTGTCTGATGTGTTAACCTGCTTAGGAATAACTGTGTCCTTTAATTTTGGTTTCTTTTTGCACAATTGTTATCCCCCATCTATAGCCCATTGACAAGGTCAGAGTGTTTTGGAAAGGAGTATTTCCACTCTTCCATGGCATCCTTTTCTTTTACCAATCTAGATTCCCTCCACTCTAAGTGTAGGTGCAATTCAACTCTTTTTTTTTTAATCAATCAAACTACTATATTCCAAAGTGGATATATGATGAATTAAAACAATTTACAATAAAATATTCCTACATTTAAAAAAAAAAAGGCTAAACAAGCTAAAGAGCAATAATGACTTTGAGCAGTCATCCAAAGTAAGCAAAGTTTTAAGATTCATCTTTCCTCACTGTTGGATGCTTGCAATGTTTTACAATTAAAAGCTGACTCAAAATGGTACCAGTTTTGAATGCAATTGGGTCATGATGTAAATTAAGCATACAAGTGTGTGAGATACTATCCAGATCTGTAAAGCAAGCACTTCAGTACAGTGAGATTGAACCTAACCCTCTCCGTGAAGTAGCAGTTTATTGAAAGATGAACTCTCTTGTTTATATTCTGAATATACCGTCTCATATGTTTTTCTGCTTATTATTTTGGGTGTGAATTCATAATTGGACTGAGATGAATTCAGCTGACATAGCAGAACACATGGATACACCATCCTACACGTAATTCATTTTTTTTCAGTGAGGTTTTTTTTTTTTTTTTGGGGGGGGGGGGCTGCAAAAGACAACAGAAAATCTCCTCTACAAGAAAAAGGGGGCTTTCTTTTCTCAGAAACTGCCTTTCATTTGTAGTAATAAAGTTTTCCCCTTTTCTTTTACATTATTCATAAAATAGGCTTTACTCTCTGATGATTTGGGTCTTCTATTAGCAATCTGGGTTTGTTCTAATCATTTCTTCTTCAGCAATTTATTGTACATCTTTAATATCTTTTCCTCATTTAATGGAATGTGAACGATGAAATCTATTCTTCATTTATAAACAAGATGTGCATTCAGTTTTATTCTACAAAGAATTGGATTTGATAAAAGAAGAAAAATACTTTTTGCAGTTATGTATTAAAAATACTTTCCTATTTTTCCTAACTATGGCAACCAATTATGAGCTATCTAACATAATGCATTGCAATTTTTTGATAAGAGTATGCAAATTCTATGCAAGAAAGCCAATGGACAGCAGAAATATCATTTGGGCTTCAGACAAGACAGCTTCTAAGTTTTTCAAATCTTGAAAATTACTTTTAATTGAGTATACTGGTTTGTCCTCTTACAGTTCTTATTTATACCCAGGCAGACATGAATGTGTCCATTTTGAATATATATATATATATATATATATATATATGTATGTATGTATGTATGTATGTATGTATGTATGTATGTATATGTATATGTATATATTTGAAAACTTTTATTAATTTTTAACAAACAAACATATACCAACAAAACACAAAACATAAAAAACATAAAATATCTTTTTGGACGGCAGTTTGATCCCGAGTTACATTTTTTTGTACAGACATAAATTCAAGTTCATGCTTACTTTTATATAGCAGTTCCATTTCTTATTTACTATTTTACATTTTCTATATAGCTTCTCCCCTCTTTTCACTCTCTTAATTCTATTATATTTATTTCATCTCAATTTAAATCATTATACTTATATCTTTTGTCTGTCCTGTTTCAGCTATCTATTATTTTTTCTCATTAACACAAAATTTCTTCTGTAATGACTAATTGGAGTATAATGCCTTGTCATACTTATCCTTCCCCTAGTTTTAAAGCTTAACATAACACATAATTTTCATTCGGATTCTGCGTAATACATTCTAAAAATAAACTCAATATTTTAAAACAGGAAAAAAATTTTTTTTTAGATATATAATATAATTAAAACAACATTCCATAGCAATTGAAATTATATCATTAAAATTAATATTCATTTAAATCTTAAACATTTTACACAATCCTTTCTAAATAAATATCATACTTCTATGGGAACACTTATAGATTTTGCTTAGTTACTTTCTTTAATTCAATTCTCTCATATTTAATTTCATTTATTTTATTTTAAAAAAAAAATTTCGCTAAGTTACATTAAATATTTTGTCCCATTTTATAATCATATATTATTCCAATTTTCTAACATTATTTCAAATACAGATACAACAACACAATCTTATGTACCTTTGCAGAATCTCTTTTTCAGTTATATGTTTACCCATTATCTCTAAATAAAATCTGTTTCTTTACATCTAGTTTCAAACCTTTGTAGCTTCTCTTCCCTTCTTTCCTCCCTTGTTTCTCCCCTCTACCCTTTTACCCCCTTGTCTCTTAATCTCCACCCTCTTGTGTATTCCTCTTTTCTGTTGCTTTCTGATATTGTGTCCACTTTTCACCTTGTTTTTCCCTTTTTTGGTTGTTTTTTTAAGTCTTAAATTCTCCATTCTCTTTCTCCTCTTTCCCCTTTCTTCCCCAAATAAAGTTGCTTGTTCATTAAGGATGGTTTCTTCTTCATCCCAATCTTCTTGTTCTTGTAGTTTCTCATATGTAGAAATTGCCATTTCTAAAAAATGAAAAATAGAGCCAAAAGAATCCTTCCCTTCTTGTTTCTCTTGATTATATTTTATAAATTCCATTTTCAGTTCATCCATAAGTAATGCCATTGTAAAAAAAAAAAAAAAAAAAAATTTAAACGACCCAAATGATTTTAATCATTCAAATAAGAATTTCCAAAAGTCCCAAAGTCACCAAGCAATCCAAATACACACAGTCTATTTCATTTAACACTTTCTTCTTTTTCTCACTTTTTTTTTCATTTTAATGCTTCAAAAAACTTCAAATTCTTTTTGACCTTCAATCCATCTGATAGAGTAGTCAATTATGATCCAAAATGGAAAAATAATAAAAAGGCCCAAAAAACCAAAGAAGAAAAAGGATAAAATAAAAAGCAAAAATAGAAATATTACTAAAATTGAAATATACAAAAAGGCTGGCGAGTAGAGGTTTCACAAGTATATATATATATATATATATATATATATATATATATATATATATA
>BLBF01000026.1:21951015-22031739 GCA_015471245.1 Laticauda colubrina
GGGCTCCTTCAATTTGCTTGTATCTTTGTCCTTTGTATATGAAATATGTGTTGGTTAGGCAGTGTTCTGTTAGTTCCATGAGGTCTTTGGCTGGTTGGTATTTATTTTTGATGATTTCAAGAGTTTCTTTTATTGGGACTTGAGTGAATAGTGAAACCACGTCGAAACTTACAAGCAGATCACGTAGAACACACCTCCTCACTAGTCCAACACATGAAAACCACAGGTCACAACATCAACTCCAAGTCCAATGAAACAGGTCCAGGCTCCCAGCCAATCAGAATGAACCAGCCTCAAATTTAAAACCAGGAGCTGTAAGACCCATATCCATACAGAAGCCTGATGATGGCAGATGAGATTCTGCTGAAACGTTGCTACAACTTTAACAGAACTACAATGACGTGGGATAATACCCGAAGGAAGCTGAACAGCGTATATATATATATGGATCTTTGGTTATTCGGGTTTTCTCCCGCGTAAAATTGGAAGTATCTAGGCAACGTTTCGATGAAGTCTCATTCATCATCTTCAGGCTTGTTTCTTCGGCTCTGTGCTTCTCAGAGTAATGTGAGCTTGCAGCTGCTTCCTCCTTTTAACTGCTAGTGAGGGTGTGACTTGATTGGTTGGGGGTTTGGCTGTGTTCTGATTAGTAGGAGGGTTGGCTGTGTTCTGATTGGCTGGGGGTGTGTTCTGTTCAGGTGGGGGCTTGGTTAGTCTTAGTTGCTGGGGGATTTGAGCTGGTGAGCTGTGATCCTGTTGTTTGGCTTCTCATTCGTGGTCGTGCCACATCTTCATGGTGGGTGTAAGTTCGCTTCTTGTATGGGTCAGAGGGGTTTGAAGCAGGTAGTGGTGCAGCTGCGGTACGGCTTCTGGTCCGTGGTCGTGTATCATCTTCTGTGTGGGTGTGAGTCTTTTTTTGATGTGGAAGTGTGGTGGTAGCATCTTGTGTGGCACTTGTGGGTGTGGGTCTGGTGTCATTCTTCATGTTAGGTACTTGTTTATTAATGAGGGCAGGTTTCCAAATGGTTGGTAGGTGGGAGGTATCATCTCTTTATTCATGCTGTGTGGGCGTTTTTCTATCTCTATGGCTTCTCTGATTATTCTCTTGTTGAAGTGTTCGGTTTTGGCAATAGTTCTGGTATTTTTAAAGTCAATTTCATGTCCTGTGGCTTTGAGGTGTTGGACCAGGGAAGAGGTCAGTTCTTCTTTTTTGATTGAGTTCTTGTGTTCTTCAATGCATGCACTTATTCTTCTGTTAGTTTGTCCGATGATACCTTCCGCCTACCAACCATTGAGTACAAACTCAATACAGAAGCCTGATGATGGCAGATGAGATTCTGCTGAAACATTGCTACAACTTTAAAAGCACTACAATGACGTGGGATTATACCCGAAGGAAGCTGAATAGCACACATGTAAGTACCCACGAAAACTTTAAAAAAAACAACATATATATATATATATATAACTCCCAACAACTCACAAGAACACCTGAAACAATTAGTATATAACGTTTCCAACAGAGAACTCAACAAAACAGAAACAGATGTCCTAACCAAAGGATTCAATTATGCCATAGCACCCAAAAAAATCCCCACAGAATCCATCATATGCAATAGAATCCAGCCTAACCAAATTAAATACAGATGAAGCTGACAGAATAAGACACCAGGTTACTAACATCTTATGCACAATGAAACCACCAAAAAATAACTTGCAAAAAGATGAATTCAGAGCACTACAAACCCTGAAAAATGATGACAGCATAATAATACTCCCAGCAGACAAAGGAAATGCCACAGTAGTAATGGACAGAAAAGACTATGAAACAAAATTGACAGACCTACTCCAAGACTCCACATACAAACCTATAAACACAAACCCAACCACATATCTGGAAAAATTAACCAAGAAGAAAATTATAACCAGCCACATAAGCAAAGAAATCCAACAGACGATCATCCCAAGAGAAAAATCTTCTAGATGCCCCAAATTATATGGCCTCCCAAAAATACACAAAGAAGGCATACCTCTCAGACCCATCATCAGCTCAAAAGGAGCACCATTACAAAACCTAGCTGAACACTTAGCAAAACAACTATAGCCCCATGCTGAAACCGCAGCTTCATATGAACAAAATTCATACCACTTCTGAGAAATGATCAAAGATCTACACGTGGAACAAGAAAATCTGCTGGTAAGTTTCAACGTGGTTTCACTATTCACTCAAGTCCCAATAAAAAAACTCTTGAAATCATCAAAAATAAATACCAACCAGCTAAAGACCTCATGGAACTAACAGAACACTGCCTAACCAACACATATTTCATATACAAAGGACAAAGATACAAGCAAATTGAAGGAGCCCCTATGGGATCACCACTGTCACCTGTCATTGCAAACCTGTTCATGGAAGAATTCAAATCCAGAGCCCTGGCTAATGCCACCCACAAACCTAAACTATGGCTAAGATACATCGATGACACATTTGTGATTTGGCCCCATGGAAAAGAAAACCTAAACAATTTCCTAACACACCTAAACAACACACACCCCAAAATCAAGTTCAACATGGAAACGGAAATAAACAAACAACTACCATTCCTAGATGTACTAATCTACAAAAGAACAGATGGCACACTGGGACACACCATGTACCAGAAGAAAACACACACCAACCGCTACCTCAACGCCCAATCCCACCACCACCCAGCACAGATAAATTCCGTGGCCAAAACACTAATCACCAGAACCAAATGGCTGGCTGACAAGACACATATAAAGATTGAACTATGTATCCTGACATTGTAGTGCTTTTAAAGTTGTAGCAACGTTTCAGCAAAATCTCATCTGCCATCATCAGGCTGCTGTATGGAGTTTGTATGTGGGTCAGGCTATCACAGCCGTTGGTTTTAAATTTGAGGCTAGCCTACTGCTGTGCCAGGATGTTTTTTTCTACATCCTGATTGGTTGGGAGTCTTGGTCTGTGTTTATTGGACTTGGAGTTTGTTTGATTGGTGTTTCTGGTTTCTTCTGTCTGTTTTGTGGCTTTGATTGGCTGGCAACACTGTGTTCCTGTATTGGAGGCTTTCAGTACAGCTTGGCTTCGAGTGAAAGGATGGCTATTATCTATTAGGAAGCTAGGTTTCATCTGGGTGCCTGGTGGGGGTGTGTTTGAGCTGGAGGTATCAGAGGGAGTCTGTTTGTGCCCAGGTGTTTTCCTGGCTTGTGGTGTGGAGTGTTTGAGAGTGCAGGCTTCCAAATGATTGACAGTCTGGTGGAATCATCTCTTCTATTCATGCTTTCAGGTCTTTTTTCAATCTCTATACACACAGAGTGTATATGCACATAGAGTGTATATACACACATATATCTATTCATGCTTTCAGGTCTTTTTTCAATCTCTATACACACATAGAATGTATATACATACATATATATATTTGGTTATTCGGGTTTTCTCCCATGTAAAATTGGAAGAATCTAGGTGACGTTTCGATGAAGTCTCATTCATCATCTTCAGGCTTGTGTCTTCGGCTTTGTGCTTCTTGCAGTCATGTGAGCTTTCAGCTGCTTCTTCCTTTCAGCTGCTAGTGGGGATGTGACTTGATTGGTTGGGGGTTTGGCTATGTTCTGATTGGCTGATATGAGCTATCTATTTATTTATTTTATAAATAACTCAAGGCAGTGAACATATAGAACACATCTTTCTATACTCTGGTTTCTCTTCAGATCGCATAAATCTTTCGCCTTTTACTAAAGAACACATCTTTCTCCTCCTCTTTTCTCCATAACAACAGTTCTGTAAGGTTATGGTGGGCAACCTTTTAGTAGCCACAAGTTGCACATCTGGGGGTTCTAAAAGGTAGAAAAATGTAGTTAAATGTACTCAGAAAAGACATGGTTCCTTTAAGATGCTACAACTAGATATATTAATTCAGATGTCCATAGAACCCATTATAGATGTTTACTTAAAAAGATCTTGTATGGTTCCCAAGATCCATTTAATATGAATAAAAAGGGGTGGCATTTTATACAGCCATGACCACCAGGTTGAGTTTTTGACCAGTTCCCCATGGACATCACTGCTTGGAATTTTTGCCTTGTGCTATCTGACTGTTTTAAAGTACCCACATAGGTTAAGATGTGTATTACTTTCATGTGCAGAATGTTTTAAATAGATGGGAATAACCATCCACCAGAAAGTTTAGTAGATTTGAAAACTGTTAAATGTACAGAGGTTTGAATTTATGTGAAAGAAATCCAAAAAGAAGTCACCATAAAACTGTGGATTGTGCTGATAAAAATGAAAATCCCAGATCATCTCATTGTCTCCATGAGAAACTTATATGCAGGTCAAAAAGTATGAACACTGTGTGGTGAAGCAGATTGGGTCCATGTTGGCAAAGGAGTATGACAAGTCTATATACCCTCCCCTTATTTAGCCAACCTAAGTTCTCTCCCTCTCTCTCTCTCTCTCTCTCTCTCTCTCTCTCTCTCTCTCTCTCTCTCTCTCTCTCTCTCTCTCTCTCTCTCTCTCTCTCTCTCTCTGTGTATGTAAAAAAATGGGATTAAAGTAACTATAAAGAAGCCCAAACTAATGATAATAATGAAAAAATCAGTCTCGGGTATGAAAATGAAGATATCAAAGTAATGATATCATCTACATTTTAGGATAGATCATCAACAAATATTGATAATTTACTTGAGATATGGAATAAAAATGTGTCAAGGTTTCACACATTAGTGAGCTGAAATCTCACAAAGGATTGGCATTGTTGCCATATTCTGTAATGCAGAGATGTCAAACTAGCAGCCCAGGGGCTGGATGTATCATATGCAGGCCATGCCCATCCCAGGGGAAAATGTCACAATACATCATGTGATGGCAATGTGATGCCGCAAATTTGACACCTGTGCTATAATACATACAATTTGGGCACGAAATCTTTATGGAATTCAGATTTATCTGTTTATAAGAACTCTGAGTATATTTCACTTGGATAATTGAGAGCACTAGAATCGATTCTCTTTCTATACAACAGGCATGATTCTTGAGAATTAAGGATTATTTTGATCTTTAAAAATTGAGCTAGTGTTTTTTTTTAATTCTTTTCAGTTTTGTGCTTTTATTTGTATTTTGGTATTTTATAAATTTGTTCTTTATTTGTTGTGTTTTAAAAATAATATGTCATGAGATTTTACTTTTTCAACTGTACTGTTGCTAAAACATTTAAAACTGCATGCCATGAAGAAACATATCCAATAAACTTGTGCAAAGAAAGCATGGGGACTAGACAATCCATAACTCTTTCAGTTTTTATTGTCTAATCAATCTATTTTGAATCATCAGTTTGATTACCAAAAATTAATCTGACTTGATTCAGAATCTCAAATGAAGTAGTTTGACATTGAGCTGCTTTGATTTAAATTGATCTGGATCTTAAAGGCTTGTGTTTCAATAAATGAAAAACATTCAGACTGACTAGATTTAAAGGTTTCAGGTTCTATACTATGGTTCACACTGAACTGATGCTTCCCTCAATGGAAACTTGATCAATCTCTTTTGAACTGAATCTTCAGACTGAGCACTCATATAGCCTTAATAAACAATATGCTCTCCCTCCCCTGATTATACCCCTCACTATTATGTTCCTGTGTACTTGTTCACTGTCTGATCAGTCATGTGTTGCTTACTGACTCATTAGTATACTACGATTCTCATGATAAAACATCAGTGTCCCACTCCTTGGAGACAAATTGACTGTACCTCACTATTATGATGATTTGTTTTGAAAATAGATAGTTCTTCAGAAGAAATAGGAACTGAAAGTTTTGATAGTCAAATCCAGCCACTTCTTCTTTTTGTAACCTTGATACTGCTTTCGGTAATACTAAGAAAACACACGAGTACTTTCAAATTTCTTCAGTACTGTACAGACTGAAAGGTTATAACTGGGACTCTTCTGAAACCTACCTGTCCCTCCACAAAAAAACTAAGCTGCAAGGATGCAGTGTAGATGATGGAATGGGGACATCATATCTGTGTCAACTTACTGATTACATTATCATTGCTCAATGGCCTATGATGTCTACTACTTCTATATATCTTGTCTACTTAGATGGGGTCTGAAGAAAACAACTTGGATATAGATAATGAAAGACAAAATAAAGAGGCAACCTTGAATACTGGAGGAAGGGGAGGTAGAAGAAGACTGCTTGAAGATGATCAAGACAAGTTTTTCCCAACTCTGTGCACTTTAAAATATGTGGAAATGCACATATCTTAAAAAACTTAAATTTATATCAGGTTGAGAAATACCAATACAGACAATACAACTGGCTCAGGATGCAGCAGTGTTGATGGTATTATTATTAAGTTAACATAGGTGTTCATAGTTGATTAAAAAGTTAAGATGGTGGCCATAATCTTGTGATAAAACTCCACATACAGTATATATAAAAAAGGAAGTAGGGTTTTAATTGCTTGCTTGTGGCCACCTTCTTGATTTTTTTATACCTTCCAGGTAGACACCCTGAAAATCCTGCAGATCTGTTAATTGAAAAAAATCACACACACAAACTGTTGCTATTTAGACACAATCCAATGTGTTCATTATAGTGTATAAAACATATGTACCATATAGCTTTGTATAGTCAGCTCATGATAGTCAGCTCATATGACTATTCTGAAAGCTTTCATGCTGTGCAAAGATCTTCAAGTGGGCAATTTTTGCCATTCGCAACATAAATATATCAAAGATTGATGGGTCTTTTTTATGACACAACCTATGCCATATAAACAGTGCTGGCACTGATTGTTGTAGAAATAAAATAAATAAATAAAATAAAAATTCCTATTTTGGAATAGATGATTCTATCCAGGTAACTACTGTGACTATGCAATATTGAAAATTGTAGTATCTAAAAATGTTGTAATGGGATGTACACACCTATTCATATTACACTATTCCATTCTTCCTTCCATCTGATTTTTTTGGCTCCTTCTATTATCAGCAACCAATTATAACTAAGTTGTCTTCTAAAAATATTGTATTTATTTTATTTTTTTGCAAAACTTGGAACTTTCCTGAGTTTGCTAATAGCTTCCTCTTTCATGCACATTCAGATATTTGAGGAACTGCAGGTAGAAAATTGATTGATAGAAAATATCCCCATGAATGTTGCTAATCTTATTATAAAACATTTAGAGCCATCAGTATACATTTCATTAGGTGCCAGTGAATTCTGCAAACTAGTTATCATAATTGGAATAATCATTTCATTTTGTTCTTCATCAGTCACTAAGTTTGAGTTCTAATAAGTATAAGAATTAAAATAACTAAAGTCTGAACTAATGATTCCCAGGCAGATTCAAGATTGCCTCATCTCGTATCTGTTAATTCTGAAGATGGGAAAAATAACTCTTAGGTTATTAGGTAATAACTCTTGGGAATGTTTACATTAAAGTAGACAGTTAATGGCTTCTTTGAGAGATTTGGCAAACTGAAAATGGTTCTGTGAAACTGAAGGCAATTGCCATGGCAAAGATCAAGAAACTGGTGAACAGATCTATTCCTTGAAATCCGAGAGAAGATGCTAGATCACCCACATGTGCTCCTGACAACTGCTTCTTGCAAGCAGACTGCAGAGTAGTGGTTTTCCATGTATTTAAGTGCTGAAAAATGATTGTTCATAACTGTATTGAAGATGTTTAAAGGACACTAAATTCTCAAACTTTACTTTCTAATCCCTTGCTGAAATTGCTCATTAACTAGTTATAAGCCATGGATGTCAAACTCGCGGCCTGCGGACCAAATGCATCACATGCTGGCCCTGGCTCTGCCTGGTTTAGCAAAAGGGGGAAAAGTCTGATATGTCATGTGATGCTGCCATGACGACACAAGTTTGACATACCTGTTGTAAGCCATTCAATATCTTTGGAATGGCAAGTTTGAAAATGCTAGGTGAGTATACTTTTAATCCTGAATGAAAAAAAAATCATAATCAAAGAATTTAAAGAATCTGAAATAAAGAGCAAAAAACCTTATTTATTTTTGCTCTTAGAAACCTATAAATGGACTAAGGGCACAGATAAAAGTGCAATATTGAAACTTCTATAATAAGATTTTGGAATCAATTATAAAGAACAAATAGCTTCTCATGGGAAATACATCCTGTTTTTTTTTCCAAGACATAACAAAAATAAGATGATTTCAAAAACTAGACACCAGACTAAAGATTTTAGGCTGAAGAAAGATATACAGGCCTGTAAAATGATGCAAACCATTTTGACAACAAAAATACTGAAGGAGATTTTGAAGAATGGAATCAGAAAACAGTAGCTACAATATCAAGAATTTCAGTAAAGATGACTGCTTTTAAGAATAGATTATATCCAAAAGATAACATTGAAGAAATGACAGATATAGAATATATTTTATCTGACAGTGTTACTACTGCTGACAACTTTTTATGTACTTGTAGCTGACACTAGGTCTAAAAAGAAGACATTGCATGGATTAGTTTATAGATAAGAAATGGGATACGGAAATGGGATACGAAATGGGATACGGAAATGGGATACAGAATGAAGAGATAATTGTTTGTAATTTTAAAAATGATTAATCACTAAATTTTATTTATATTTTATTTATATCTGACAAAGGTTGAAAGTCAGTTCTTCCTTTTCCCTCCTCTTTCTTTTTTATTCTTTCTTTTCTCTTTTTCCTTCTGTCTCTTTTCTTTTCTTCTGTTTGGTTTGTATTCAATTTTGGAATTAAAATATTTTTTAATAAAATTATTTAATAATTAATAAGTCTAATGCAGTATCTAACTGCATTAACTAACTGCAAGTCTAATGTGGTGGCTCAGTGACTAAGATGCTGAGCTTGTTGATCAGAAAGGATGGCAGTTCAGCGGTTCAAATCCCTAGAAATGCATAACGGAGTAAGCTCCCATTACTTTATCAAGCTTCTGCCAACCTAGCAGTTTGAAAGCAGGTAAAAATGCAAGTGGAAAAATAGAGACCACTTTGGTGGGAAGGTAACAGCATCCCATTCATCTTTAGTCATGCCAGCCACATGACTATGGAGACGTCTTCGGACAGTGCTGGGTCTTGTAATGGAGATGAGCACTGCGCCCTAGAGCCAGAAACAATTTGCACATATGTGCAAGGAGAACCTTTACTTTTACCTAAGTCTAATATAAATTGAATTAGGAAGCCTAATGCAAATTGAGACATCATTATTGGATGCAAATTATTTTACAAGTATTCCAGCTACTTTTTTCTCTACACTAAAGGCTAACTGGAAGAAGCTTCTTGGATGAGAAGCAAAACATCTTCAAGGAAAAACAAAGAGCCCAATTGCCTTTTGAGAAAACACCTTTGGGACCCCTTGCATAAGTTTCTTCACACAAAATATACAGTACACAAGCACATAGTCCACTTTGCTGTGTGAATCTAAAGGGAGCTTATATGTCAAAATTAAAGAAAGGTATTTTGATTTTTTTCAGGATTTTCAATGCTATCTCTCGTTTCTGACTTCTCAAAGAAAGTCTCATTATACTGTGTCATTCCTGCTTAAAAGCATTTAAGTGAGCTCCATTGCGCCATTGTTCATAGTACCTAATTATTATTTTATTTTTAAACAACTCTATCCATATTTTCTGTGCTGTTTTCTATCCATTTGACTTGGGTTGCTTGAAACTCATTCAGAATTTTAAAAAAAACATCAGCGAGGAATTGAGTTTATTATTTTCTGCAGTACTTTTTAAAGAATTGTTCAAAATAAATCATGATATAATTCCGATGCAAATGTGACTGAAAACAGGGAAGGTACATGTGAACATATAGTGGGGAATGAGATAAACATTTAGATGTTTATTATTCAAGCTAAGGAAAAAAAGGACCCTTATAACAGAGAGGATTTCCCACTCCTATTAAAATACATATTACATGAACAACAATTCTGATTCTGAATTGTAAACAGCTTTTCAGATTCTTAATTTGGACTCAGAGTAATCCAGGCAGCTATGCCTGTACAGGATATACTAGTAAGAATGGGATGTTAAAAAACAACAAGAAGCTAAGTATTTAATTTAAAAGTTACCACAAATCACATTTAAGATGCCCCGATGCCTTTAAAAAAACATGGGCATGAAGTTATGGCATGTCAAGAAAAAAAGCTCTTTTTAACATTTCAATTTCCATATAAATTATTCTGCCCTTACATACTATTTTTCTAAATGATTTCACTTCCCAAATTTGCATATGCTACTTTAAGCAAACATCTTCCTTTTCCTCCCCCAAACAGATGCAATTTAATGAAATCTGTGGGTGCCTGTTAGTTTATTTTTCATTTTGGAACCTACTGGCAAAGGCATTTCAATTATCCCCCTGTTTAAGTTTGGGAAAAGAAATCAAAGAGAACAGTCCTTGCACAATCCCAAACAATCGTCTTGTCTTGTCTTGTCTTGTCTTGTCTTGTCTTGTCTTGTCTTGTCTTGTCTTGTCTTGTCTTGTCTTGTCTTGTCTTGTCTTGTCTTGTCTTGTCTTATTGTGTCTTGTCGTGTCGTGTCTTGCTGTGTCTTGTCGAATCATGTCATGTTGTGTCTTGTCTTGTCATGTCTTGTCTTATCATGTCTTGTCTTATGTTATCATGTTGTGTCATGTCTTGTCATGTCTTGTCATGTCGTGTCGTGTCTTGTCTTGTCTTGTCATGTCTTGTCCTGTTGTGTTTTGTCTTATCATGTCTTGTCTGGTCATGTCGTGTCATGTATTGTGTCTTGTCTTGTCGTGTTGTGTCTTGTCTTGTCATGTCATGTCTTGTTTTGTCTTGTCGTGTCTTGTCTTGTCATCTCTTGTCATGTCATGTCTTGTCATGTCTTGTTTTGTTGCGTCGTGTCTTGTCATGTTGTGTCGTTTCTTGTCATGTCTTGTCTTGTTGTGTCTTGTCATGTCTTGTCGTGTCGTGTCTTGTTTTGTTGTGTCTTATCTTGTCATATCTTGTCTTGTCGTGTCATGTCTTGTTGTGTCTTTTCTTGTCTTGTCTTGTCTTGTTCTTCTTAGGTTTAACCAATGTTGTAGATCTGGATTAGGTGTTGGTAAGTCACACAGTGACTGCAAAAAGAAGTGCACACTAGGGAAAGATTCATTTTTATTAAAAAGCAATGAGAAGAACATGGATCAAAACCACAAGACAATAAAAAGTGAATATTGCAGAAAATAACTGGACATATTTGGCCACATAGCTTATTCTGATATAAACTTGTAAAGAACACCATTGTACCTTTTTGTTCTGAGCTTCTTGTTTAAATTCTTTTAAAAGGGATATTAGTTTTTAAATTCTTATCTGTGCCCTCAGGAGGAGGTTCCAATAGTGGAAGCCAGAGAGATGATAGATCCACCTGAACAGTCCGTGAACCCAGAGACTGTGCAGATCACTAGGCAGTCCCAGATTGGTGGATTCTGAACCAATGGGGAGGAGTGTTAGATATTTGCATACTAACCTATGACTGGCTCAACCGCAGAAGTGGGAAAAGCAAATCTCTGTCAATGGTTGAAGCTGCAAACAGCTCCCTTTAAAAGGAGCTGTTGCGGCTAGAGTTCTTCAGGTCTATATGGAAGCAAAATAAACAGTATTACTGATCCAAGCATGTTGCATCTTCATGCCGCCTGTGATCTAACAACAGTTACAAAGGTAGAGATACTTCAGTAGAGAAAGAAGCCTTGGGAAGCAAGATGGTGGCACAAAACTGGAGAGACTATTTGAACATTGGCAGATGACAAACAGGCACATGAAAAATAGGAACTCACACTCACACACCTTTAACACTCAATGGTAAGAGAATAGCACCTCCAACCCATTCAAATTTATTCCAGATTCTGTTTCCCCTGAAAAAAAATTCCAGAAGCAAATTGTCTTTCATCAACCTCAGTAAGCACTAAGTAGCCTTTCTTTGCTTGGAATAAAAGAATTAACAAAATGCAATTCTAAGTGAGAACAAGAGCTGAAGTAGAGAATATGCAAATTGCTGGCATCCTGCTCCAGTTTCTAATTTTACTTATTTACTTATTTAACTTTCAGAACATAATGGCCTGATGTGTATTAATAATATGATGCAAAACTAGTAGGTAAAACTTCCACTGTTGCCTTTCTTTCAATCTGTTCGTGTTATTTTTTTTATATACTCAATTTGTGCCAGTAGTTCAAACTTATATAGACACACAATTTTGGGAAAGATGATTTTCAAACAACGATGAAAGAAAATGGTTAGTTATGTTCATTGTGACCCTGATTTTGTTCCCGAAAGCAACTTTGTGGGTCTCAGCATTTTATAGACAACAAATAATAGGCTAAACAACTAGTTAACATACCACAGGAAACTGAAATTCTCTCAAGGGGAAATCCATAAAAGCAAGAGAACAGTAGATGACAGAGGGACATAATTGTCAATGGGCTTTCTATTTACAGTTATGGTATCAAATGTAGACTAATTCTAAAGTGGAACTGTGTACAAGAGATGAACATATGACTGCTGAAATGTATAAATGTTTATTGAAATTTGAAACAGAAGAAGAAAAAGTGAAAGTACCTACAATAAAGTGGGCTAAAATTTTGGTTATAATATACAGATGGAACAATGGGAAAATATGTGATTGAAACAATTAAAGTTTACCCTACATTATAATTTCAAAAAGAATTTTTATAAAATTATACATTTTTGATATACGACAGCAGAAATATATCAAGGTACTTCATATCTATTTTGGAAATGTGAACAACAAGAAGAGATTATTTCACCAAGCTTAATGGATTTGCAAAAAAACCCAAATTTAAAAAGCTAGTATATAACTGAAATCAGAACTTTTCTTCTTGGCACTGATGAATAAACTGATGGAAAACAGCCAGGTAACTGTTTTTATACATAGTGAGATTATTGAATGCATAAAGATGGAAAAATTTGCAAAACTATAATAGGGGAATGGTTGGTGAACTTGTTGAGATGGCCTGTTTGATGACAGCAAATATAATATCTACTTTTATGCTGATTTAGAATCCTCTATGGACATTTTGGTAAAAATGGGAAAAAATAATTTAGATCTATGGTTTTGACAATTGGATAGATTATAGAAAAAAGAGATTCCAATGTCACTTTAGAAATGTAATTCTATCATTGTGCCTATAACTGCTGTAAAGGTGACAAGTCACTTTATTTTATTTTCTATTTTTCTTCTACCTTTATTTGTTTTTCACTTTAGCTTTCTCTTTTACTTCTTCATTTCTGTTTTTATCTTAGTTTGCATGAATTTTAATTTTTGTTTTTAAAATGTTTAGCAAAAGTGTATTTTAAAAAATGTACATACCATATATAATAACCAGGTAAAACCTCAAATGGGTAAGGTAAAGGTAATGGTTCCCCTTGCACATATGTGCTAGATGTTTCCGGCTCAAGGGGGCAGTACTCATCTCTGTTACAAAGCCAAAGAGCCAGTGCTGTCTGAAGATGAATCCATGGTCATGTGGGCAGCATGACTAAATGCCAAAGGCACACAGAACACTGTTACCTTCCTACCAAGGTGGTCCCTATTTTTCTACTTGCATTTTTTTTACATGCTTTCGAACTGCTAGGTTGGCAGAAGCTGGATTTAATTGGGGTAACTGCCGGAATCCTGACACTGGGACAAGTAATGGGAGCTCACTCCGTTACATGATGCTAGGGATTCGAACCGCCGAACTGCCAACCTTTCTGATCGACAAGCTCAGCATCTTAGCCACTGAGCCACCGCATCCCATATAATAACTGGTAAAACCTCAAATGGGTAGAGATTAGCAAAAATGCAGTGAAAAATCAAAAAATCCACATCCCTACTGATGCACGAGTTCAGTGTTTCAACCCCTGGCAACTTTTAAGATGTGCGGACTTCAGTTCTCAGAATTCTCCAGCCAGAATGCAAGCTGTCTGGGGAATTCTGGAAATTCTGGGAATCTTAAAGTTGCAACATTGAGAAACACTGAATTAGTGGAATGACTACAGTACTAAAAGCCTAACAGCTGCTTTTTCTAACCGGACTGATGGAGAAAGCACTGCGGTCATATGTCTGTGCCTAAAATATATTGTAACCTTAATCGAGAGAAAATGTTTGTGATTGTAAGAATCTCCACTGCTGAGTTTGAAGGTTTGGCCTTGAACAACAGATACAAAATATCTTTTTCTTTTGAAATAAGTAATCAGGATTGTTTGTTATAGCAAAGAATGAGAGTTCTTTAATATTGGGAGCCCTTTTAAATTAGCTTTTTTAAAAACAATTGGTTTTAAATTAATACAATAAACTCTGTTTATTTTGAAAACAGTTGAAATATTTGCCATCTGTTCAGCAGGGTGTCAGGTAACAGGTTTTTTTTTTTAAATGTTGTTAATATATAAGACCCAGAATTAAAAATAGAAGGAAATTATCAAACAATTTATTGTTTGTATGTGCCTGTGCTCTCTGAAATGGAAGCAGATGTTTCTTGAAACCACATACTTAAATTTACATGGGTGCTTATTTGGTGTTATTGTTCTGATCAAGGCTTACTGAAACACCAACAAACACGTTGGTCCCAAAATCCTTTTTTCTTTATCTCAACAGCTGTGAATTTTAGTCATTCACAGACCGTAATGAGGGTGTGTCCCATGGAAGCCTGCCAAAGTCCTTCAGGATAAATCTGATAAGCACGCACCTTTATCTTCCTTAAAATGCTGCCAATTACTAAATTTCCAATTAGTTATACAAGGCCAATGGAGGACAAATTCAACCCAGAGCTTCAGGTTTCAAACCGACCACAACGAACAAAGTTGCTTCCTGCAAAGGTTCGTGTCCCTTTGCTCCTCCTTTATGTCTTATGGGAGGGCCAATCACCTCCAAGCCTTACTCACAAGTCACTCCTTTTGGCTTAACTATTCTTGCCTACTGGCAGCTCTGTGCACGTGCGCACTGGGAACAGGCTCCCCTTGTTCCTGTGCCTCGCTGCTGTCAGATTCTGGAGGCTCCAGAGTGAGCACATAACTCCCAGGTGGCCCTGGCCCCATCTCTGAATTGGACGCAGGTCCATCATCCAAGTTCTCTCCAGACTCCTGGACTGTCCCATGTTCCTCCCCACTGTCCGACTCTGCTGCCAGCTCCGCAGGCTGCCAGCAGATTACAATAGTTATGTGGTATGTTGGTTGATGAACCATACTTAAATATGTAAATTAAACAAAAATGTCAACATTGTGAATTATTGTAGCTGAATCAGTTTATTTGTTTATTTTAAGGAAAAAATGTTATTGGAAACCTGCTACAACTTGTAAGTCACTTCATTGCCATTAGGATAGTCTACCATATAGAAGTGTTGTACATTGTTATATGCTTTTCACTCTGTACATTTCCCGAGTTTGCAGTTAGATAATGGTAGACTATAGATTGAGTGGAAGCTATGCCTGCAATTAGGAATAGCAATAGCACTTAGACTTATATAACCCTCTCTAAATGGTTTACAGAGTCAGCCTCTTACCCACAATAGTCTGGGCCCTCATTTTACCCACCTTGAAAGGATGGAAGGCTGAGTCAACCTTGAGCTGGTCAGAATTGAACTCCTGGCCTGGGAATGCAGAGTTAGACTGAAATACTGCATTCTACTCACTGCACCACCACAGCTGTTATTCAAGGGAAGAAGCTTTATAGAAACTGACTATAACTGCAACATTTATGTGGGCTTAATTTTTCCTTGGACTTTAAGAGAGAGTTATTTTAAGATTATCCCATATCTCAATCTCCTGCCTTAAAATGTACGATTCTTTCCTTCTTTCCTCCCTCCCTCCCTCTTTCTCTCCCTTTCTTTCTTCTCTCAGACCCTTGTTTAGATGCAAATATGCCACCCAGTTGGACTTCTTATATAGCTTATGGCACCTCTCCCTTCAAATTGTCTTTATTGTCAAAATCAAAAGTTCCTACCTGTGTTTATATTTCACATTATCTTCTTTCTGAATTTCCCCATGGTCCTGTCCATTTTGATTTTGGGCCTCCTAAATGTATGGTCATGGCCCTCTTATTATTTTTAAAAAATTACAGCCACCCAGCCAAAAAGACTCCCTAAAGGAAATGGGAACTTAGGAAATATATAATATAAATAAATAAACAAACAAACAAACAAACAAACATCAAACATACCATTAAAAACAATTAAAAACTAGCAAGGCATAGCAGCCTGGCTCCACTGAAGCTTTAATCCTAGGTTGGGAAGAGAGCCAAATCTTAAGTGCTTTCCAGAATCCTAGAAGATTGGGTGCCATATGTATTGCAAGGGGCACACCTTCCAAAGAGCAGGAGAAGAGACACATTTCCTACATCCCATAACAATGCCTGAGAAGACTTGGAATATAGCCACTAATCGTGGACCTCTATTAGGGCTCTAACTTATCTGTCAGAAAAATTTAGCATATTAAGCAATGTTGTTCTAGGACAGTAGTTCTTTCTTTAAATATTTGGTTCAATTATTCCTTTTCCTGGTTTTGAATAATCTCATTTACCCCTCTCCCCCGATACAAAATAGACCATGTTGTTTTACATATTTTTGCACAAGCTTTTCAGTACTGCAAATCCCTCACTGGATGTTCAGTTCAAAAGTAAGTTGAACTGGGGATAGTCCATTTAGGGGTAATAAACATTAGTTTAAGAACTTCTGTTCTAGTATGGCTGTTCATTGGATATTATGCTTAGCAGTATGAAGAAAATATCTATATTTAGTTATTGATGATTATATCAAAACTTGCAGATGAACCAAAGGTATTAACTGTTCTGTGGTTAAAACTTACTGTGTGATCCTTGACTCTTGCCATCTGTCTATTAATTTATAGGTGGGATTATGATACAGAAAATCAATAAAGTTTATCTGAGTGCTTGCAGCTTCACTGACATTTCTGAAGAGCCATCCTAGCATGCAGTGGTGGGATTCAAACTTTTTATTACTGGTTCTGTGGGCATGGCTTGGTGGGCATGACATGGCTTGGTGGGCATGGCAAGGGAAGGATACTGTAAAATCTCCATTCCCTCCCCACTCCAGGAGAAGGATGATGCAAAATCCCCATTCCATTAACTGCTTTCCAGCTCCATTCTCCTGTGCAGGTCAACAAAAGAAGACCCAGCCAATCAGCTGGGACTCAGGAGGCAGAGAATAGATGGAGGTGGGGCCAGTCAGAGATGGTATTTGCTGGTTCTCTGAACTACTCAAAATTTCCACTACCAGTTCTTCAGAACTGGTCAGAACCTGCTGAATACCACCTCTGCTAGCATGTCATTTGCTATATATTATACAAACAATTGATAGGAGTACCATTTGTGGGGAGGAGTTAAAACAATATCCAATAGTAGTCATAGAAAAAAGACCATGCAAATCATGATGGAGGCATATTGAAAGTGAAGGAATCTAAGAAAATGATAATAAGGCCTGCATATGAATAAAAAGCATATGGTGAGTGTTTTGCCAGTACAGATATACATATTTCCAGAAATGTGAGGAAAAATAGGCATTCTTCATTCTTTCTTACAGAGACAACCATCCCTAATTTTGATTCAGATCTAGCCAGCTTGATCTATTCAGGATTCACCATCAGTTTGAAAAAGGGGTAAACACGGTCATTTATGTTAATACTGAGCAGCCCTCTCTCAACTGGAGGGAGGGATAATACACTACCTATCTCCTGTCTACAACAGAATCCTTTCAGTAGTTCTAAGAAGATTCCATCCCCATTTGCACTCTGATACAGGTGATCCTGAGGGCACAGATAAACCCCCAAATAACCTCAGGAGTTCTCAGGAAGAGTCCTTATGATCAGATGGCTGCAAAGAAATATGATCCTTCCACCCACCCATCCCCGTCCTGTCAGAACTAATTCTTCCATTGCTGCTCCAATCCTGCCAGAAGCGATGAAGCTTCTTGGATGAGAAGTGAAACATCCTCCTCAAGGAAAAAACAGTTCAGTTGCCTTTTGAAAAAACATCTTTGAGATAATTATGACCTAGATGACTGAGAATCTCCACATTTAGCCAACTTGAGGTAGCTGTCATGCCCCAATATACAACTTTTATATACTGTTGTTGCGCTCTAGCCCTGCCTAATGGCTGGAGAAACAAAATACCAAATATATTGTTTGCAGCTGACCCATTGTTTGTATTTATTAATTGTTATGTTCAGCAGTAACTTAATGCTGTCTATCTTTGATTTGGTTCTCATTGTATGTATCCCTATTTTCCCCAGTTTCATCATATCCTGTTCTTTCATTAAAGCATTCCAATCTACTCACATGTCTATTTTATTGGAGGTGAGTTTAGACTGCATGTTGAGTTGCTCACAGACTAATGTGTAGTGGGGACAGAACAGTAGCATTTCCAGCAGAGGATAGGGATTCAGTCTCAGAAATAAGATTTGCCATGTGGGTTCTGGGTTACTTATAAATGAAATTCTATGAATAAGAATGCTACAAGAATTCCAGCTGTGGGGTCCAGAAGAAGAGCTTTCTTGGTCATTGTGCTTGCCTTCTGGACCCCCCCCCCCCGACTGAGATTGGCTCAACCCTACTTACTTTCCATAAGAACTTAGAGACCTGGCTTTGCCAGGGGCTTGGGCTACAACAGAGGGGTTTCACATTGGAGGTAGTAGATAGATGAACAACAGATCCCACCCTCTCCTTTTCTCATCATACTCCCTATCCCTATCTTTTTAGCTAGGCAGGTTGATTTTCCAGTAGTGATTTTATAGTGTATGTATATTAGTATAAAGAGTATTATCTGAATCTCTTTGATCTAATAGATTTTTGCAAACCCAATATGGTGTGTCTATTACACATTAAAGAAAATATGTTAATTACTGCTGTATCTATATTCTCATTTTATTTCTTCTGAAACATAAACATTGGAACGATTACATTCTTAAATAAAATATTTTTCCAAGTATAATAGATTTTAAATGTAAGCACCGAATTGAAGCACTGTGATCTCATATAACAGAAGCAGCACATTTTAATAGGGTAAATAAGAATGAGACAGTAATTGAAAAATCTTATTAACTTAGGGTTTTAGCTTAATATTCTTTGGAAATTACCATGTTTATATAATCAGATTATTACACAAAGCTTCTAGAATCTGCACACATTACCAAGTTTAACTGTAGTTAGAGGCTCACAGTCAAGGAATTTAACTCTTTAGGAATCATAGATTGTACTACATCAGATACATCTATCTGAATCAGAATATATAGAGGCCAATCATGTGGAGGTTTTTTTTAGTTTGCTTTTGTTTTGATGCTTTTGAGTCAATGTTGACCTCCTGGCTACTGCCTGGAGAAGTCCCTGCAGTTGCCTTGGCAAGAATTCAGAAGTGGTTTGCCATTATTTCCTTTCTAGGGCTGATATAGTGTGACTGGCCCATATATAGTGTCACCCAACTAACTTTATATCTTAAGGCAGAACTGGATCTCACAGTATCCTTTTTTGCCTTAAACCACTATACCAAAGGGCTCTCAACTATCTGTAACACAAAGTTTTAATTTTATCACTTTATCTGCATAAAGAAGGTAATATTCCAAGGGACCGTGCACCTGGGATGTAATATCTGTTGGGGATTGTGAATATTTTATTTTATTTATTTATCTGATTTGTCAGTCACTTACAAGATAATAGGTATAAGAATAAAACTGAGTAGGAAAACAGGAAATAGGTATGAATAAATGGGGACAATAGGACAGGGACGGTAGGCACGACTGTGCACTTATACATAGATATGATTTGGATACTTAAATTATTTATTTTCTCACATCTGGCCACACTTAATGCTTCCAGAGAAATATCTTCATCCTCTACCTTTACCTGATATCATAGAATCACACGGCTGGAAGGAACCTTGGATATCTTCTAGTTCAATCCCTTGACCAAGGACAATTCCTTATTCCATCCCAGACAAATGGTTATCCAAATCTTATCTTGAAAACCTTCAGAAATGGAGCTTTCACAACTCTGGGAGGCAAACTGTTCCGTTAGCCAATTGTTCTCTCACTGTCAGGAAAGTTATCCTTAGTTCCAGATTGAATCTCCCCATGACAAATTTTCACCCATTGTTTTTTGTTCTGCCTTCAGCCACTTCGGAGAATAAATCAACCCCCTGTTCCCTGAGAAAAGCCTTCTATAGATTGGAAAATGGCTATCGTGTTCATCCCATACCTTCTCTTCATTAAAAAAAGACATTGTAAAAAAAGATGTTGAGACTCTAGAAAGAGTGTAGAGAAGAGCAACAAAGATGATTAGGGGACTGGAGGTTAAAACATATGAAGAACGGTTGCAGGAACTGGATATGTTTACTCTAATGAAAAGAAGGACCAGAGGAGACATGATAGCAGTGTTCCAATATCTCAGGGGCTGCCACAAAGAAGAGGGAGTCAAGCTATTCTCCAAAGTACCTGAGAGCAGGAAAAGAAGCAACAAGTGGAAACTAAACAAGGAGAGAAGCAACCTAGAACTAAGGAGAAAATCCCCAACAGTTGGAACAATTAATCAGTGGAACAAGTTGCCTCCAGAAGTTGTAAATGCTCCAATTCTGGAAGCTTTTAAGAAGAGATTGGATAATCATTTGTCTGAAGTGGTGTAGGATTTCCTACCTAATAAGGGGCTGGACTAGAAAACCTCCAAGGTCCCTTCCAATTCCAATTCTATTAAGCATACCTAATTCCTTTAGCTGTTCATCATTCAGATTAGCCTTATTGTCTTTGTTGCTCTTCTCTGCATTTTTTCTAGGACAGTGGTGTCAAACTTGATTTCACTGATGGCTGCATCAGGGGGCTGAGGTGGGAGTAGCCAGGTAGGCATGACCAGCTCAACATCGCTCATGTTGGGGGCACCCGTGGTGGCCCCCAAGCTCTATTTTCACTGGCAGAGGCACCACGGGCCAGTCCTTGGCTATTTCCAGAGCGGCCCCATGGGCCAGATTCAGCCTGTGGACTTGAGTTCTACACCCCTGTTCTAGTGTCTCAGCATCTTTTTTGTATCTAGATATACCCAGTAGATATTCAGATATATATTAGGTTGCAAAGCAAGATTCTTTATTTGTTTCCCAAGGCACTGATAGCTGATTCAACTGAGGCCTTGGTTCCTGCCTGGAATGGAATGCAACAAGGTGTTTGGTACTGATTGTTCCTATATAGCTTCTCACTGTGTGTCAGTTCCAGATGGCCTTGAAAGAGATACCTAAAGTGCTGCTGGAGAAAGACCAAGAGTGAATCCAACCAAGCACTATTAAGAATCCATATTAGGGATTATGGGGTGGCGATAAGAGAGTCATGAATTGTATTTGTTTTGCTGATATTGCATCCTCAGATAGCAGCAATTTCAGAAGTGATTTATAATCCCCTGGGGGAGGGACAATTCACCGTCATCTACTGAGCCACTGAAAGGAATATTCTAGTAAAAAAATTGCTTGGATTTGCTCACAGTTGGCCTCCAACTGGACAAGTCCTGGCAAGTGATGGAAACAAGTTTTTGTATGGTTTGCTGCAATGATATTGCAGCAGTAATTCTTGAGGCAGTAGATAGGATCCAGTCTCTATTCATTTGGACCACATCTCTCTTAGTTCATGAAGGTCACCAATAAGATTAAATGTGGCTGGGTACATGCTGTAGTATCTGGTTCATTGATTAATGGGTTGGTTCTTGCTGCCTTGAATAAAGCATTGATGCATCTGTTCCTCAAAGAGCCTTGACTACATTAAAGTGCACTGGACAATTTTCATCCAGTCTCTAACCTCTCCTGGTTAGGGAAGCTTGTCAAGAAGATGGCTGGGCTACAAATGCAGACAGTTATGTGGACTGTTTATCATTCAAATAAAACAGAATAGTTGGCACTGATGATATTACCTAGCTAGGTAATGAAATATCTGCAAGCAAACAAACAAGTCCAGAGAGCACCAAGGACTCCCATGTTTATAATTTCATCATTATGTTATTCATCAGCCAAAGATAAAAAACTTTTCATAGCTATGAAGTTCACTGATTAAGAATGAAATGACTAGCATTTTTAAAGACTATATTGCTTCCTACTTAACCATAAAGATCAATCAGAGAGATTAAAGAACATAAAGCATCTGCATATTTTTATATGGAACATGCCTTTCCATTGGTGTCCTTGGGCAAAGAGAGACCAGCACAGGTGTAAATCACAATTCTGCAGATGTTTTGCCCTGCATTCCAGGAAGGCTTCATCCCAGAATGCTTTTGAATGGAGGATTATATTGCAGTATAGTATTTACATTCTGTATGGAGTTTGAATTCTGTGAGGTTCTTTGGTGATCAGATACTTCATAGGAAGTATCTGTTAATTGGTTTCCAAAAAGCAGCCAGTCACTAACTATTCCAACATTCAAATTCTAGAAGGTCTAGAGGTGGAAAAAAATTGCTTGGTTTGCATTTAAATAAGCTTCAATCCAATTTTCATGTTTCAAATGCCTGTTAAAAGAAATACAATTATCCTTGAATTTCCATGCTTTTCTGAAATAGGCCATGAAGCTCCTGATCAAAAATGGCTGTGAAAATTAATAAATGCATGGAAATTGTGCACAATAATATGTATATTAGGAAAAAAACAATGTCAGAGTGGCATATATTAAAGAGCAAGTTTGTGTGTATTGGACAAAAGGATGCATACATTTGTGCATGCACTTTCAATATAGGAAACTGAAAGATTTTGTGCAGTAGTTTATGAGCAGGAAAACACTAGGAAAAACACTAGGGACTCACGCCCCTAACTACCTGAATTCCAACTTCAACTGGCCTGAAAGGCAAGCTACTTAATGCAAGAAGTGTTATAAATAAATTAGCTGAATTTCTTCTCTTACTAAATATGGCTAAATTTGACATCATATTTGACTGTGAAACATGGCTCAACACATCCCTCCCTGACTCCATTACCACAGTAAGAGACTATCATGTTTACTGATCAGATCATGAAATCCATAGAGAAGGTGGTGTTGCTATCTTCTATAAAAAGTCCTTACATCTAAAAAACATCCAAGTAACCTAGGAGCTTGCTCTTCCTGAGACCATCATCTGTGAACTGTCCTTAAATATCACATTTCAATTCTTACTATGTTATAGAGCCCCTGATTATGACATCGAACATGTAAACAAGTTAAATTCACTACTAACATGGGCAACATCATGCCAATACACTTTTATCTTTCTTGGTGACTTCAATCTATCTCGTATGAACTGGACCCTAAATGAATGTACAACTGAACCCAAACATGCAACCTTCTACAATGCTGAAACAAATCTGGGACTGGAACAACTAGTAACCAACAACACTAGACTTAACAACTGCCTCAATCTCATCTTCTGCAACAGTTTGAATTCAATTTTCGGAATACAAATTAATGAACCCTTTTCCAACAGTAACCACAGCATGATTGACTTTCGTCTCAACATACAGCCTCACAAAAATCACCATAACAACAGGATTCCCAATTATAACTTCAAAAAGGGCAACTACGATCTTATAGACAGTGATCTCTCATCTCTTGATTGGCAATCTCTATTCACTGGATGCAATATTGTTGAATACCATTACAACATATTTTTATTTGAAGTCAAAAGAGTCATCAAACTATATGTACCACTAACAACTACCAAAACCAGAAAAAACAAATTACCCATAACAATAAGGAAGCTCCAATCCAAAAAGAAATACCTTTGCCAGAAAAACAAATCTGGTCATGTTGCCAACTTTAAAAGCTGATACAAAAAAATTATTCCACCAGATAAAGACTGAATGCACCAATTATCACTTTAAACAAGAGGAAAATCTTCTATGCACCAATTCCACCCATGCTTTCGACAATTTTATAAGCAACAAACTAAAAGACTCAAGGTCCATCCCACCCCTGAAAGGACTTAATGGTAAAGACTGCAACTATGACAATATTAAAGCCAACCTCTTTAACACATTCTTTGGCTCAGTATTTGTAAACAGCTATGCATCATTCCCAATATTTCCTAGTTGAAGCACAGACATCTGCAATGATATAATACATATTGATTTTACAGAAGACAATGTTGAAAAAGCACTATGCAATCTAAAACCATCTCTATCTATTGGACCGGACGGGATATGTGCCTACTTCTTAAAAAAGCTATCCACTACCATAGCCGAACCTCAAAGCATGATCTTTGAAAAATCTTTCAGGACCAGCTCCTTGCCAAACCTATGGTCACAAGCCATGGTCATCCCCATCTTCAAAAAGGAAGAGCCCAGCCTAGTTAAAAATTACAGACCAATCTCTTTATGCTGCGTCACCTGTAAAGTCATGGAATCAATTATTAACCAATCCATCATCCTCCACTTAAAAGCAAACAACCTACTCCCTGATAAACAATTTGTTTTTAGGAAAAATCTATCATGTAATCTGCAACTCTTACACTGCAAAAACATATGGACTACACAACTCAACAATGGCAAAGCAATAGATGCAATCTACATAGACTTCTGTAAAGCTTTTGATTCAGATAAAGCCTTTGATACACAACAAACTACTAAAACTAATCCTAAAACCATATCTTATGGTATCTCTGGACAACTGCATAACTGGATAGAAGCATTCCTGTCAAACAGGCAACAAATGGTCAAAATTGGGAGCATCCTATCAAATCCTGTACCTGTTAACAATGGTGTCCCCCAACTATGTGTCAGAATGGTCAAACAAATGGCAACTTCAAATCTCAACAAATAAATGATCTGTCTTACATATTGGCAAAAAAAATCCAAAAATAAAATACAAGCTGAATAGTCAAGACCTTGTTGATGACCCAAACTTTGTCAAGGACCTTAGAGTACTCATCTCAAATGATCTAAGTGCTAGAGCCCATTGTAACTGCATAGCCAAGAGTTGTAAACCTAATTCTGTGTAGCTTTTTCTCCAGTAATATCACTCTACTAACTACAGCATACAAAACATTTGCTAGACCAATACTTGAATACAGCTCATCAGTCGGGAACCCACATTACATATCTGATATTAATACAATTGAGAAAGTCCAGAAATATTTCACAAGAAAAGTTCTTCACTCCTCTACTCATAGCAGAATACCTTATGTCACCAGACTTGAAATTTTAGACCTAGACAACCTAGAACTACGCCGCTTTTGGTTCGATCTAAGTATAGTACATAAAGTCATACACTACAATGTCCTACCTGTCAATGAATATTTCAGCTTCAACCACAATACAAGAGCACACAATAGATACAAACTCAAGATAAACCACACCAAACTTCATTGCAGGAAATATGACTTCAGCAACAGAGTGGTCAATGCCTGAAATACTCTACCTGACTTTGTGGTTTCTTCCCCAATCCCCAAAAATTTTAACCTTAGACTGTCTACTATTGACCTCACCCCTTTCCGAAGAGGCTTTGAAGACTCCAAGATTAAAAGATAGCATACTTTGACTTACAAGAATGCTTCTACACCTGTCTATGTCCCATTGTCCCAAGGTATAAAATGATAGGTGGCTTTCATGCAGTCCTTTGTTTGGAAGTAAATCTATTTGTCCAAAAATAACAGTAACGCTAAGGGAAACTGGCATATTGCTGGAGAGCAACATCCCCAGTTCCATCAAGACCTTGGATGATTTTGATGTTTCCATTTTTCATCAATGCCAAAGTTTAGGGATTCATGTTCTATCACAAGATATATTCCATCTTGAAAATAGATGGCTTGACTAATTTATGTTGACCATATATCTATGTAGTTGTTTTTCTGGTTTTAATTAAGCCTTTATTGTAGATACTGTCACTTTTAAAAATCTGTGTTTAATATTGACTTAGTTTAAAGTGTTTAGCTCCAAGGAATGCTATCATTTGCTAACAAATGTTCAGGTTTTCTAGCCCGCCTTAGAGCTGAAAAGGAGGTAAGAATATATTGAATAATAAAACATGTACATACATAGACACAAAATCATGACTAACTAAAGAAATAAGAATTTTTCTTCTTCTTCTTTCCTAAAGAGAAGTCATACTGAGAAATACTGTGTTGGTTTCATATTGTGTCTGTGATTCCTGTCTTATATAGATGCAATGAACCCATTTTATTTCATTCTGACCTAATCAAATTTCAGCTGAAATCTCCAGGTATTCAAAGCTAATTCTTCCTTTACAGCCTTATAAATACTTGGTAATAAAAAAAAAAACAACCGACACATAATTTAAGAAAAGGGCATTTTCTTTTACCTGGGTTATTAAGGAAAACAGATTTCAAACAAAGCTCGCTGTGTGATCATAGTTCATGTTGCCATTCATGTTGCCATTCATGTTGCCAAAAGGCAAGTTATAAGAATAAGATATGATTTCCTTCTCCTCGTTACACACACACACACACACACACACACACACACACACACTAAAACAACACATCAGTAACAGCAGGAGAATTGGGAAATTTTGAAAGTGCTGGTGTGCGATCATTTATTTCTTTGATTATTTGATCTTCTGAAGAGGCTGGCTTGTCAGCTCAGCTGCCTGAGGAAAGCAGTGATGATACTCCATGTATTTTGAGCTCAAAGATATAATATTCTAAGTCTCCACGAAATTTTTTTTTTAGATTCTTTAATGTTGCTGTTTTTATTCAATGAAGAGTAATAGATGTTTCTAAAGGTAGTCCTCAACTTACGAACACAATTGAACAAACATTTCTATGGCTAAGTGATGGTTTTCCCAGTTGCAATGTATGGCTGTGAAAGTTGGACCATGAGGAAGTTTGAGTGTCAAAGAATTGAGGCCTTTGAACTATGGTACTGGAAAAGACTCCTGTGAGTACCTTGGACTGCAAGGAGATCAAACTGAGATCAGTCCTGATTTCTCTTTAGAAGGCCATTTCATCCTAAAGATGAAATTCAAATACTTTGACCACCTAATGAGAAAGAAGGACTCACTGGAGAAGAGCCGAATGGTGGGAAATATTGAGGGCAATAGAAGGAGGGGATGACAGAGAATGAGGTGGCTGGATGGATCCACTGAAGGAGTAGGTGTGAGCTTAAATGGACTCCAGAAGATGGTAGAGGACAGGAAGGCCTAGAGGAACATTATCCATGGGGTCGCGATGGGTTGGACACGACTTTGCAACTAACAACAACAACTGACAAAATGAGGCATTTGTTAAGTGAGTTTTCCTCCATTTTTTGACTTTCCTTGCCACAGTTGTTAAGTGAATCATTGTGGTTGTTAAGTTAGTAGCATGGTTGTCAGGTGAATCTGGCTTCCCCATTAACATTGCTTGGCAGAAGGTCACAAAAGATGTTTGCATGACTCTGGGACACTGCAACCATCATAAATATGAGTCTCTTACCAAGCACCTGGATTTTGATTCCATGACCGTGGGGATGCTTACAGTGATTGTAAGTGTGAAAAACAGTCTTCAGTCACTTTCTTCAGTGGTGTTGTAGCTTTGAACGGTCACTAAATGAATTGTTATAGGCTGAGAACTACCCAGGGGTGGGATTCAACTGGTGTTACTACAGTTTGGTGACTACATTTCGTGTGTTCATGAACGCCTGACATGTAAAAAACCCTTCAGCTGTGCCACCCAAACAGCTGAAAAGCTCCGTGCACGGATGCACAACATTTGAAAAATTACTTTTTTCCTGCTTTTTCAACCTCAGCTGTGCTGCGCAAAGCACAGCTGAGGTTGAAAAAGCAGGAAATAAAGGACAAGTAAAGAGCCTGGGCAGGCAGGTGGGCCAAACAGCAGCAAACACAGAACTGGTTTGGTGTCTGCTGCTCTTCAGAGCTACCAGTTCTTTAGAACCGGGCAGAATCGGAAACATCCCACCCCTGGAACTATCTGTATGGAAAAGTACATATGGAAAAATGCCTGGAAAAGGTGAGCATTTCTGGTAAAAAGCTATGTTTCAAATTGCAATAATGAGTTAGTTGTGCAAAAGTTTCAATATAATTATTTTAGTATTATTCAAAGAGATATCATTTAAATAGTCAGAAAGTTTCCTCATTATATCTGCTCTAGCAAGTCTGGTGATCCAGAGAAGGACGCTTCTGTCTTTCAATTCTGGAAGGAAGTAAAAGAGAAATGCTCAGTAACTTAAGAAATAATAAAACTTTGCCACTGTATTATGCTTTTCTTCTTCTTGTGATCCTCTGTAGTCATTTCTGTTCAGCAGCTGTGTGATATTTACTTCTGACTCAACATTGGCACATGAAGAACCACTCTGATTGAAGATGTTTTTGGCTAGAAGCCCTGCAGCTTTGTAGAATTTCGAAATAAAGCACAAGCCCCAATGGAAGATAAATTTTGCCTTTTCTCTCCTTGGAGTCAGGTTTTATCCCTTACAAACTCAGATTTTGTAAGGAAAACTTTGCATGGACAACATTGAGTTTGTCTCTTAATAATCGAGGCAGGACAATGAGTGAAATTATTTAAAGAAAGTTCACCCTTCTCCATGGGAATATCTGTAAAGATCCTTGTGTTTTATTATTTTCTTCTCTTTTTCTATGAAGTGAGGGTGAGATTTAGTGGCTTTAAGATAGGGTTCTCCAAACTTGACCCTTCAAGACTTGTGGACTTCAACTCCCAGAATTCTCCAGCCAGCACAGGTAGCTGGGGAATTCTGAGAGTTGAAGTCCACAAATCTTAATGCAGCCAAGTTTTGAGACTCTTGCTTTAAGACATGTAGAACTGAATGAAGAGCAGGGAACTTTATACTTTGTTTGAAGCATTTCTGCAAACATTTGACAGAAGTGAAAATTCGTGAACTAGAATAGAGCTTGGTAACAAGGTCAGCCAATGAATAGGCATAGCAACTAAGTCAGCCAATGAGGATTGTTTTGGAAACTGAAACTAGAATTAGCCTAGGCTGAGAACTGAAATTAAAAGTAGCCTAGGTGTGGCTCTATGTTAAACTCTGCAACTCTGCCTCTATGATAAGGCCCGGTCCCACTGGCTGACGGACGCAAAACGTATGCACAAAGGACACAGTGGATGAGCAAAATTTCGAGGGTGACTCCATCCATTGTCATCCACTCCAAAAAGTGGTGAAAATTTGCATAAACAGAATGGAAAAGAACGGAAAAGAACGTACGTGGGTAGTATGTAGTGGGGATGTTAAATGGATGTTCATAGGAAGCCTAGCGGATGGAAGCAGATGGAAGGAGATGACACCTCCGAAGGAGTTCCAGGGGAGAATTTCAAAGTGGACGCAAAGCGGAAGGGGCAGATGCATAGCAGATGAAGCGGATGCATCACGGACGCCTATAGGAAACAAAGGGGATGCCGCATGGATGTATATCGGATGCAAAGCATTCACTGTGCATGCGGGGAGTATGAATTGCATCAGCTCCATGGATATGAAAGGATGCAGCATGCACGCAGTCAGCATACAGGGGAAAGACGTGCTGCCACTTACATCTTACAGGGACACCATGGTTCGTCAGTCAGGCAAGAAGAGGAAGCGCGTCCCTACTTGTTCAAGCCCTGGCAAGGTGAAGAAGGCCAGAACCAGCATCCCACCCCCTGGCACTGACTCTGAAGTTACTCCTGCTGCTGCTGCTATGGTGGACCAGCCCCAAGGCCCTCAAAGCCCTGCTGCTGAAGGCCCTGCTGTTCAAGCCCCTGAAGGCCCTGCTGCTCAAGCCCCTGAAGGCCCTGCTCAAGCCCCTGCCAGAGGGAGGAAGAGGCAAGGGAAGGAGAAGGGAGAGAGGAAACAGTACATCATTTCCGAGGAGCATGAGGATGAGGTGCTGGAAAGGCTGAGGGAGAACGAGTACATCTGAAGAAAGGGCCACAGACTGTATTGGGACCAAGAAGAAGCAGGCAGCTTGGAGAGACAAGGCAGAGAGCCTGGGCTACACTGCAGAAGTACTCCTGGGATGGTGGAAGCACATGCACACCTGGTATGGCAAGCTACACCTCAAAAAATCCAGGCAGGCTGCTGTCAAGCTCAATGACCGGGAGATGTACATCATGGCCAAGTGCAGTTTCCTGGAGGGTGAGATCCGCCACCGAGGAGCAGCCCCTCTGAGACCCCTCTCCCTCAGACAGCCCACAGACAGCCAGTGCTCTTTCAGCCAGGAGCCAGCTACCCTGTCCAGGCAGGTGTCTTCAGAGGGCCCCACAGCAGGGACCCCCCCCCCGACAGGTGCACTCCCAATGCCAGCGGACTTGGAGGATCCCGTGGAGGATGACACCCTGCTGTCACAAATGGAGGAAGAAGCAGCAGCCACCAGAGGCCAAACCACCCCCATCCCCAGCTCCAGAGGACGCAGGCAGAGAGTTAGACTGGAGGGCCAGGACCACAGTGTGCTGTTGGAGATCAGGGACACAATGAGAACCAGCACAGAACCTATCTCTCGGCTGGTCCACTTGGACAGAGCATCCTTGGGCCGGAACACCTTCATCAGCTACCAGACCCTGAGGGACCTGAGCCAGACCCTGAGGGACCTGAGCCAGACCCTGAGGGACCTGCCCGATGTACCAGGTGATGAAGCAGAAGATTGCAGCACTTCTGCACAACCCTCAAGGCCCAGCTGAAGCTCCTCCTACCCAGTCCAGGTCTGCTCCTCCACCCCAGGCGAGTCACAACCCTTCCACGGATTTCAACAGCCCCTGACCTACCAAGGCTATGACTACCAGGACTTCCCACAGCAGAAGCAGAACTTCCTAGTCCAGGCCCAGGTTTATTGGATGCCACAGACGCCAGTCCTCACCCAGCTGCAGACCAGACAGCCCCATTACACTCCTCCCAACCCTTCCTCTACCCCACAGCCAAGCCTGTCAACGGACAATCTGTCATCAGTATTGGGCCTGACAACTCAAGTCCTTGATGAAGGGCCTCTCAACCTCACGGGACTGAGTCAGCTCTCGGATAGCTTCATGAACACACCACCACCTGTTGTACCCTCGGGACCAAGCACCCCAATGTGCCTCAGACCAGCACTCAAGCCACAGCCACCTCCACAGTCCCTGCCTGCTTAACAGCTGAGTACATGGACATGACTCAAGAGTGACTGAGAATAGTGTCAGAGACTGAGTTGTTTACTTGTTAAGTTTATCTTTGCTTAAGACACTTTACTTGGTTCATTTTGCTTATTTAATACAGTCATAAAGTTTACCTAAGAAAGTTTATCTTAGCTTAAGACACTTAATACAGTTTACTTGGTTCATTTGTTTATTTAATAAAGTCATAAAGTTTACCTAAGAAAGTTAATAAAGGTTATCTTTGCTTTACACACTTAGTTTACTTGGTTCTTTTTTTTTTACTTAATAAAGTGTTGGTGAAAACTTTGAAAAAATGGTTAAGCCTTTGCATGCTTATGGGGTAGATAAGGATAGTTGTGGGATAGATAAACCTCCAGTGCAACCATAGTGGGACTGTATGGTCCACCATCCCAGCGATCCAGATGATTTTCTCCCCTTTTTTATAGAAAATATTGGTTGTTCACTAGGTGTCCTTCTATACACTCTAGACATACTGCAGACATCCTAAATATACGAGATACATCCCAGATACAAATGTTTTGTCCTTTTTTAATACTTTATATAGGAGATGCATACGCTTTCATCCTTTCTATTTCCATGCAATTAACGCTGTGTAGATGTTCCGTGTACCTTTTGTTTCCTCCCTCTTTCTGTTTTCAGCTGCAGCGGATGTGAGTTGAGGGGATGGCCAGAGGACGCAGAGAGGATACAGCGGATGTTTAACAGATGATAATGGACATAGAACGTTTGTTGCCCATATATGTTGCGGATGTACATCGTACACGGCAGAAAGTTCATCCGTTCACAAAGTTTTGTGCAGCTCAAAACTTCTTGCACGGATGAAATTGCAGTGGACAGATGCTTGATGGATAGAGCGTATGAAACACATATGCAGTGAGTACACAACGGATGCATAGCATTTTCCAACGGATGGCAAGCTTTTTTTAACATTTTACATCCTCTTTGTATCCGTAAGTGCAGTGGGACCGGGCCTTAGCTTTGAGTTTGTGTATTGAAATGAAACTGCTCGCCTCCTGTGCTTTCCTGCTGAACTAAAGTGAAACTGTAAATTCTCTCTGTTCTGCTCTGCTGAGAGTTACTTGCAAAATGTTTCTGTCCGAGTTGGAGGATCCATGTTGGAGAAATCTACAACTGGTTTGTAAAATCTACTTATGTTTATAAAGGTATTAAATGAAGCATCAGCCATCTGTGTTTATTTTTCTGGTGCTGAATTAATGCTGAAAAACTGAATAAAAATGATAGTGAGCAGCTTACCAGCTGGTTTTGAGGGATTGGAAAATGGAAATGGAAACAGGGTGGAAATGTCCTTAGCAGGAAAGAGGCTTTAAAGATTAAAAACAAAAGAATAGTTTTATACAATGTTTTCTTGTTAAAAGCTCTCGAAGTAGACCAGATCCTCTATAAGCAAGAAACCTAGTTTCTTTAGTTCTGTCAGATTGCTGAGATACAAAACTCTGAATCTGATTTGCAACCTGAATAACCCTGTTTATATTTATATAAAAACTTTCATCGAGTTTTGATATCAAACTTCATACTTGCTAAGTTGGCTGATTTTTTTTTTTAAAGCACGTACCACATAGCTCCTTTTTTCTCCCCTATCTACTATCCTTTGATTTTAGAAACTCAGAGCAGCCTCACAGTACTTCAGCAAACATGTACGAGGATGAGTCATCATTCAGCTGCAATAAATACTGCAGTGTTACACCTTTAGGCTTTCAGTACATTTCCCAGGTGACCAAAAGTCTAAGCCTTCAGATCTTTACAAACATATATTGGGTGTGTAATAACAGTCCATCAGCAAACAGCCCTGTTCGTTGAAGACAATGACTTTGCAGGTCAGTAGGTGTATGAGTGATTCTCAGCTTTCTAAACATCATCTCCAAAAATGTAGAGGTATTTATAACAGTTGGGATGAAAATTTAACCAAGCTACAGAATAAAGAATAACAGAGTTGAAAGGGATCTTGGAGGTCCAGCATCCATAACCTTTTGGCTACAAGGGACTGGTTCTGTGGAGGGAGGTTTCCTGTGGACTGGAGGGAGCATGGTTTTGTGTGCTGTCTGCATCCCACACATGGGGCTTTGCTTGTTTGTGCAGTCTGGTTTCTGGCATGCTGCGGCCCTGTGCCAGTCCATGGACTGGCGGTTGGAGATCCCTGTTCTAGTCCAACCTCCTACTAAAGCAGAAGACCCAGTACTAAAGTAATGCTTAGTAGAAGGAACATTCAGGCACAGTAAGTAATTAGAAATAATTTCTTGTATTATCTGAACTAGAATAATCTAAACCAGGTAACAGTTTCCATTTTTCATTAACTGAGTTGGAAAATATTAAGAAACCTCTGATTGCAGACTGTTGAAATACACATATGAATTCAATTCAAATTCATATATGAATTTAGGAATTCAACTCCCCAAATCCCCAACTAAGTGGTCTTTTACTGACCTATGGTCTTTTACTGAAGAATGCTGCCTGAAAATACAGAGGTCAGGTTAACATATAGGAATTTATTTTCTATTACTGTACAAGGAATCAATTTTTATAAATAATCCTTTAAAAAGCCCTACTGGAATTTTGCTAATATTTAAAATTTCAACCTTGTCATATATTTGGGTCATAGATGACTACTTTGTAGAACAGGGGGGGAAGTGTGTTGTATTAGCCTTTATGAGCAGTGCAGTGCTATAGCCATGCTCTACAAAAACAGGAAGTAACAGGAACATCCATTATTTTTCTGAATGAAATTATTTTAGATTGTATGTTTTTCCTGTTTGTCCTTTCCATGTCATTTGTTTTATCTTGAAAACGATATTGAACTTGGAAGGGAGATAAATCGAAGGGGCCTAAATCAGTATAAACAAGTGAATTGTAACTGGAGTTATTCAGAGCAGAGAGAGGCATGTGAAGATTTATTGGTTTCTTTTTTTCCATTCCTGTCTAAAGTATGGGCCCCCTTACCAGTATCATGTGGATTTGACATCAGTGCAGCATTGAGGTTTGTAAACACGTTGTTTCTTCATCTGTACTACCTCATCCTTTTTAAAGCTCTGTAGTTGTTTTCACAAACAACCTTTCTTAATCCGATAAATCACATTGGCACCCCAGATTAAAATCTGGCATGATTTTCTCCACTGATGCAAGCAAAGTATTTATGAAACTCTTGTTATACTAGCATCTCGGCTTTGGGCCTCAAATAAGTCATTATGCCACCATGTATAAACAGAGATTTAATTCTGCAGCCTACAAGCATGATTGCAACTACTGGAAAAAATGCTGGCTGAAAAAGGTTGGCTGAAAAACTTCAGGGTTATGCCATCTCTCGTTTCAATAGGGGTTTCTCTGCAAATAACAAGAGATTTTTTTTTACGAAACACAAGTCTGAAAACATAGAAAGTAGCCATTTATCTTTCTCAAAGTATCAGGATGTTCTGAGAACTGCTGTAGCTCTGATGATGTGGAGCAGCTTTGTGATGTTAATGTGTAGTCCTGGCACTGCTGAAAGTATTCTAGCTATGACCAAATCAAAGGTTTCACCAACTTTTGGGTTACTTGCTAATGCTCATGTGGCAATTCTGGGACAAGAACATGACTCAAAATGAAGATGATGCTCAAAATCAAATTTTGCAGTGGGCAATTAAGGCAATATTTAGTATAAGAAATAAAAGTAAGAGGTCTAGTTGGCACGAAGGAAGCTCTACACAGGTATATTGGTGTCGCAATCCAAGGATCAGTCAATAGATTTGAAGAAATACATTACAGTGTTGGCAGTTTTATTTTCAAACACTTTCCTAATAATCCCCAGCAATTTTTCTCTCTTTTCTCAGTAGCCACAGGTCATATTAATATTTTCATTGAAATATTACCACTCACCAAAGATCTGTTTCTTAAATAAACATAGTTATCTGTATTATTGAGAGGTGTTAAAAACATTAAATCTTATCTCCTTTTTGGATTTGAGGCCTGCCTGAAATGATCATTCTGCATTTTGTACTCTGATTGGCTCTTTTTGTGTGGGAGAAAAAAGAGATATAATTGATCTGCCTGCCAAAATGATGCAGGAGGTTGAATATGGCCCAAGAGTTGATAAGAATGAATATCAGTCCTAAGATGCAGATGTAGCATCAGAAGAATTTATCTTAAACTAACACTTACTTTAACATAATGCAGACTTTTGAAGTGTTCTATTGCAGCTTTTGTTCTTTTTAGATTTTATCCTACATAGATATAGTCTTTGCTTGTTTTCGCACTGCACTCATCTAATTCTTAAGTGAAACTCTCAATGCATACTGCAATGAAGTTCCCCCCCCCCCGCCAATTTGTTGCAGATCCTCAACTTGATTTGGACTGAGAGAGAGACCCAAGACCAAGATCTGTGGTAGCGTAATGGTTAGAATACAGTATTGCAGGCTATCTTTAACTCTGTTATGTGACAAGCAAATGTCAATCTGTCTTAAATCTAAGATTTACAACAAAACCATCTGTCCTGTTGCACTGTATGGCACTGAATGTTGGGCAGCAATAACAGGGACCTAAAGTTATCTCCCTGCCATGAAATGTGAATGCTCCATTGGATATTGGGCATCTTCCTTCTTGACCACATCACAAATAACATGGAGCATTTACAGCATTTTGGTGTGGCACCAATTATAGAGAAGATGAGAGAAGGCCAACTCTGCTGGCATGGACATGTCCAGAGAGTAGGACCTTCTACCATGGTCAAGACTGTCTACCAAGTAGAAGCCAATGGCCAGCGATCTTGCGGGCATCCAAAACAGAGATGGCAAGACACCATCAACAAAGATATGCAAACCATGGGCACGCACCCTGGAGCCTGGAGACACGGCTGACCGTGCAAAGTGGTGATCAGTGATCCAGAAAGTGGGTCCTGCACCTGCATGAATATTTCAGGAAGAAGAAGAAGGCTAACTCTGCTCATATTGCCAGGAGTTCAGTTTCTTCGATCCTGATCGGCTCAAGGCTGACTCAGCCTTCCATCCTTTCAAGGTTGGTAAAATAAGGACCCAGATTATTGGGGGCAATATGCTTACTCTGTAAACCACTTAGAGAGGCCTGTAAAACACCCTGAAGTGGTATATATATCTAAGTGCTATTGCTATCACCTAGTCACATTTTATGCATAAGGGCATGTTAGCCCTCAAGACAAGAAGTCCAACAATGAAGCCTCGTTCCATATTTATTGTAAGGTTACATTAACAGAATCTTGTAAGAAAACAAGTATTTCTCCCCTCTTCTCTTTTTAGTTTTGGGAAAACTAGAGTTCTTTCTTAAATGCTTCCCAACACCCCTCTCCTCTGAGAATCTTTTACAGGCTAGTTGTCCAATATCTTGCGTTTTCCCCAACTCAAAAATCATTCCCACATACATTACAGAGAGTACTAAATCTTGTACCTTGTTGCTTCTAGTTCAGCATCTTAACTGCTATACCTTTTTGAAACCTTTCCCAATCCTTGTAGTCTAAGTTCAGCAAAATAAAACTTTTTAAAAACCCCATCAAAGTAAAAGATTCTCCCAAGGTGGTATCCCCCTAAATAATTTTCTCAGGCTAAATCCATTAAAGTAGGGTTGTCTTAATGGCTTTATGAAGGAGAGAAATTTGAGTTTTGGGATAAGGCATTTTAAATTGTATTGTGGAGACCACACTTAAAAGGCCTACCACCTAGCTATGTTGTTCCAAGCCTCATGTAGAGTGGGGATTCCCAGAAAATCTTCCTACAATGTTCTCACTGGAAAGGTATAGCTTGACCTGTACTAAGGTGGTTGCCTGTTGAATCCTAATACTATGACATAAGGCTTCATAGGTGACGACCAGTATTATAATTGGATGCCAAAGCCTACTTAATAACCAATGTAGGGCATTGAAAGTGGTGTTGCCTTAAAGTAATGGGGATGGTAAATCAGCAGTCAGTCTCCTGTAATGTGGAGCTGCAGGTTGTTGTCTCCAAAGGTGGCCCAAATTAAGGACCCTTACAAGAGTGGTGATGAGAGATACTGTTGCCAAGTTACCCTAGTTCAGGAAGAGTCATAAATGATACACCATCTAAAGTTGGATGAAGTTACCCCAGCCACAGTCTTCACCTCTTGTTTAAGCAGTGGTCATGAACCAGGGAAGACCTCCAGATCACAAACAAATGCATATAAGAACAAATGCATATAAGATCACAAACAAATGCATATACAAATGCATATACAGTATAGTCAATAAAAAATGTAAATATACACGTAAACATGGACAGTATATTGCTAAAAAGTAATGTCAAGGAATTGACTGTTCTGTAGCAAATTCAGTTTTTGCAAGCTTGGAGTCGTAATGCATAGGATAATGGTTATGTTGCACTGAAGATATTTGATTGCCAATATCATATGGCATGGTATTTTGTGGAGCTTTTCAAAACGTTCTCATATCATTGCAACAAAGGACATTATGTCTTGTTTGGTGTAAAATCTATTAAAATTAAAATCTATTGAGAAATGTGCAGTCTTCTGCACCTCCTTTCTTTCATTGATCCCAATAATATTAGACATGCTTGGAACTGTGAACTAATAGGAAAAAAATATGACATTTCCGGCTATTCATTTTGAAATATCAGTAATACTTCCTTGCCTGCTTACATTTTTAACACCAAAGCAGTTAATTGTATAAGTTAATGCCTACCTGTGTATTAAAGAGAGCATCTTTGAATCCCACTTCTTTATTTTTAATGTTTAAACTAAAGGTGGTAGTATGGTTATGCTCATAAAAATGTATTTCTTTAAAAAGTGTGTAATGTTTTATAAGCACTCCATAAGCTTTAAGAAAAACAGTACAGTGTGGATCAGTTTTCCAGTCTAATGGGCACAACTCAAAAGTAAAAGGGAATAATAAAAAAACAAGGAAATTTGGGCATTGAGAGTAAAGCTACTGGTTTGCTTAATCCATTTTCTTTTGACTACTTAAAACTATTGGGAAGGCTAATATTTATAGGAAATGCAACAGATAAAGAGGGCAGGATTGTTAAAAAACAATTTCTGTTTTATAGAATGTTTATATGTTTATAGACAGAGCAACTGCATCATCCTAGAATTTAGTCTAAGCTTAATTTTAAGCCAGATTGTCATAGCCTCTTGAAACAGGTTCAGATGAGACTTAGAAGATTTAGAACTTTATTCACAACTTTATTGTGACTTTGAATGTACATTAATCAGCATACAAAAGGAAATTCTGTTGCATATAGCTCTCAAAGGGTCAACACCTCCAATATATACTACATAAATATGACATAAATAAATACAAAATTATGCATACACCCACCTTTATTATATGACACAGAGAAACAACACAGTTTTGTTTGGATGTATACAGTTTTGTTTGGATATAGCGAGAAAAATGTGTTAGGATATGTGTTAGGATATGTGCAGAGTAACCCTATAAGTAACCCAGAGTATAAAAAGGATATGCACATATAAAACGGTTTATGAGAACAGTTATGAAAAAATATACAGCCACACAGAGTTGAACAAGTTGTATTAATATTTATTTGAAGAAATAGCACAGTCCAATAAACAGTCCATGTCATACACATTTTTAACAGTCCACAAATATCCAGTTATAAAGTCTTCTTCCATCTAGTTTTAAAGTCTTCTTACCGGTTCCATGTCTTTTACAGCAGACAAATATCAAACCATAATACAACAAATAACTCTCAATATCAACAGAATATCAAAATAAACAGGGTTAGTCAGTATCAGTCTGTAGTCAGTCAGTATCAGTATAAAGAGAGATCATCAGTGAAAAAGAGAAAAATTAAACCATGATCTATAGCTCCCTCTTATGGCAACTTGTAGCATAATTAACCAACCATAACACAGCATAATACATTACAGTATTTTTCCTTAAAGCTACAAACAAAAATTTGTAGTTTATATATTGTCAACCCAACTACGTTATTTACATATACATAACAAAATGAATATTGCAAGTTTACCAAATGGATGGCACAGGGAACAAAGCTGTTAGAGAATCTGGTAGTCCTGGTTGCTATACCATCTCCAGTTCAGCTCCGGCAATCAGGATACAACAAAGCAGCATTAATCTCACTCCAAAGTGACGTATGACTTCTCCTATTGGCTTAAACATCAGTGTTTGATAATATAGGACATAGAATCATAGCACTGGAAGCCTCAGAAGTTTGTCTTTTAGTCCAACCTTCTGCTCAAGTTATATCATTCCACTCAAACGGTTGTCCAGCCTATTCTTAAAAACCTCCAGTGAAGGAGCACTCACAATTTGAGATCCCTCACTTCAGGGGTGAAATTCAAAATTTTTCCCTACTGGCTCTGTGGGCGTGGCTGTGGGCATGGCTTGGTATAACAGTATTAGCAACCAGGGCTACAGATTCAAATCGTCCCTACCATCTCTCCTGAGCTGGGCCGAGGTAGTTGAATTTCACCCTGCCTCACTTGTCATACTTGTCAAATGCCTTATTGAAGTCAAAGTAAACTATGTCCCAGCATTTCCCTGTTCCACTTAATTTATGCACTTTATCAAAGAACGTAATTAGATTTGTCTGGCATGATCTGTTTCTTTTTACAAACAGTGCTGGCTTCTAATAATTGCCTTATTTCTTTCTACATGATCACAAATTCTTCCCCTGATTACCTTTCCCAGAATTTTCCCAGGTATTGATATCAAGCTGTTTGGTCTATAATTTCCTGGATTCATTTCCCCACCTTTTTGGTAGATTGGAACCACATCAATTATCCAGTCTTCTGATGAAATAATAACAGGGAAAAGGCTGTGGCACCTCAACCAAGGATTAAATGTTCATTCTGCATAGTGACTGTAACTGATTGGAATTACTTATTTATCCTTACTGTATAGGACATTTTGCTTGATAAATTTGCACATCCTTCAGACATATGTCCATGGCTTAGCCTGGCTATTCCTGTGCATTCTGAAAGTTGAGGTTCATACAGCCGGAAGGTACTTAGATTAGGAAGATTGAAGTAGAATCACAAATCAATTGGAATATTCAATGGTCTTTAGTAGAATTTGTGTAGTAGCCTTCTTGCCATTCAGTAGGAAAAGTCAAGATTGAGAAGAGATTGAGAATCAACCATAGTAACATATTATTTACATGACTGTTTAAAAACCCAAACTAAGCTTTAATAAGTTGTGCTATAAGCACATGATGGCAAAATCAGCTGGAAAGTCCTGTTCATATTTCATTAGGTTAATAATAACATGGTAGTACAGCCAAGGGTACCTCAATTATTTTCATGAATTATACATGGAAATTCTACTGCAGTTAGTCCTTGACTTAAGACCACAGTTGAACCCTAAATTCATGCTGCTAAGTGAAACAAGTGAGTTCTGTCCCATTTTACAACCTTTCTTGCTACAATTGTTAAGTGAATCATTGCGGATGTGAAGTTAGTAACACTGTTGTTAAGTGAATCTGGCCTCTCCATTGACTTTGCTTGTCAAAAGGTCATAAAAGCTGGTCAAATGACCTTAGAACATTTCAAAGGTCATAAGTATGAACCAGTTGCCAAGTATCCACATTTTGATTGCATGAACAAAACAGGAATGCTGCAATAGTCGTAATTTTGAAAAACAGTCATGTCACTTTTTTCGTGCTATTGTAACTTTGAATGGTCTTTAAATAAACTGTTATAAGTTGAGGATACTTGTATTTTTGCCATTCTTTCTTCCTCTGATTCTAGAGTTTCAATTGCACTAGCTCTTGTGATTTTCTAATGAAGATGGGAGAATTAGCTACTACCATTTCCATTCTTCCTTGCACCTGCTGAAACTTTCTTTCCTTATTTCCTATTTGTTCTCAAGCCAAATATTTCCCAAAGATTTCCTATGTATAAAAACACACTGAATTCCCAATTCCCAATATTGACAAATTCAACCAATCACATAAAAGTGCATATAATTCTAATTTGTACATCTGCCCCCTTGTAAGGGAGGCACTATTATTAAAAATATTTATTTCAAAGTGGTGAGTTTTTCCCCCTGTGTTTTGTATCTTTTAGGTAAAGTTATTCTTCACTGAAGCATTAAACAGAACATAAACTATGGCCCAATGGGCAAATATGTTCTCACTTTGTCTTCAAAGAAAAATATAAACTATTAATATAAGAGGATATTCTCTGGAGATTGCTGTCTTAAAATAAAAAGGGTTTAGGCATATGCTGCAGTCAGCGAGGTAATCAGGTAGGTGAAATGCAAAGCAAAATAAATCTAACCATAAACATCATAAATGCTTCTGCTTTATTCGTCTAATAAAATGATGGATGTACTAGACATTCTTAATGCCTAGTAATAAATAATTTTATCCAGGGATAAAACTCATAACAAAACTATCAGCCACAAGAAACCAATTTATAGTTTCTAATAACTAAATAAATGCAGCTTTATTATTTTTAAAGCTATTTTATATTTTGTACATTTCAGAGTTAATACTGCTTCAGAAAATTCAGAAGCATAGCAAATGTTTTTTATCTGTTTTGGAGGAGAATAATGGATTCAATTTGTCTGCATATGCACATATCATAAATATATTTTAGGCTCTTGTAAAGAGTTCTGGATTTGAGAATAGTCTTACTGTTATTTTCTATAAATCCTTTCTTTAAATCCTGCACTGTGATTGGAAAGATCCTCTGAGGTTGTCTGTTATAAAATTATTCCAGTCCTGATTTCACACCTATTCACCACCCTGGAGTTTATAGAATTCTTGGAGAACTCTGTTTGTGTATGTCATTTTTTCCTGCAAAGATTCCTCTGAATCTAAAGGAGCAAACTTTAGAAAGGTATTGATTAGGACAAAATCTCCTTTGGATAAATTCTGCTTCAGTGTATATGTATAATGTCTAGCTTTCAGATCCAGGCTATCAGAAATGTATCTCTTTATTTAATCTGTAACTTCTTCTGAAGAAAGTCTGCAATGAGAACACATAAAAAGTTTGAAACTTATTGTATTGCAGTTTTCTAATTACTCCAAAGATTCAGGAGATAAAAATGATTATGATATGCAAAATAATGTATATTTTTCCATGGTACCTCAGATGTTATGTGGGAGTCTGATAATAATATTGTGGTATATGACATATTTATAAAATATTGTACTTCAGGCAACATTAAAAAGAACAAAAGAGGTTTTTTTTAAAAAAAGATCATGATTTAATAACGGTATTACCATTTTGTGTCCATATATATTCTCACAGTACTGTTGAGGAAAAGTTGGTATGTTAAAGCCAAAGATTAAATATAAAATCCTCCAAAATGTGAAGGAATGAGAATGATTGGGATCGCCTGATTTAAAACTACAGTTTTTAACCTGTTGTTTAGTTTAGTTTCTCTGCTTAGAAATAAAATAATTTTTGAATTTGAAGACCACAAGCTGAGGTTTGGGTGGCATGGTTTTCTATGGTACAATGATGATAATGGTGATGGTGATGATTGGTGTATGGTGTTGTTGTATTAGTCAGAAGACTACAATGTTCACACAGAATTTGTATAATTTGGGTGCCAATTTACTAGTCTTGTAAATACCAGACCTGCCAACCCCTGATAAAGGAAAATCTGGAGACCCATGAAAAAAAATCTGGAGGTTCTATAAAAAATAGTGAGATTCTATTTTTTTCCCGATCAAGATTAAACAAACCCCTTTTCCATCGAGGAAAGTCATTAACAGTTTATTTAAATGTTTTATTTGTGTTCCCTGTTGTAAGAAGATGCAGCTTTCTTTGATGATTCTAATAGGTCATCACTAGGACAAAACTTATAGCAAGGTGTCATTTCTTCTGGATAAGCCAACTTCATGGCCAAAATGTTAGACAAGATGCCATCAAGGTGCCATTCTTTTTCTTTTAACATCAGACATGGATATATTTTAATGAATTTTACGACAGAACTTTACTAAATGCAGAGAAACTGGACACAAAGTTGCATGTGACGATCGCAAACACTAAAGCGGTCACGTGAATAACTAACCAATCAGAGCGTGTTATATCCGGTGGTAGAAAAAGCAAAATGGAGGCGCCCAGAGTAAAAAGAAATGTGCTGTATGTATATATGACTGTATGGTAATATCGATATTGCATGATCTGAGAAGTGGCGTCATGTCATTTGTGTGAGAATCAGATTTATGCGCGTATAAGCCGACCCCCAAATTTTTTTTTAAAAAAAAAGCATTTTAAATTTGGCGTGAGACCGTGAGAAATGACAAAAAATCATGAGACTCACAGCAGAACCGTGAGAGTTGGCAGGGCTGAAATACACACTTGGGTGCATCCTAAGGTGCACCATGTGGAGGCGAGCAAGCTTCCCACCAGGAAGAGAGATGAGTGACTGAGTGACTGTTCCTGTAGGTCATCCAAGAAACTGCTCCCTCCACTGGAGAAGTCTCACAAATGGGTATTGCAATCAGAAGGTTCAGAGCCAGCAGGAATCCAACTGCCTGCATGAAGCACCAACCCGCCTCCACACAAAAATGGTACTTATTTTATCTATTTGCATAGAACATACTTTCGAACTGCTAGGTTAACAGAAGCTGAGGCAAGTGATAGAAGCTCACCCTATTAGTGCTGGAGCTTGAACCATTGGAGCGGAGACCATCTCCAGCATCATTAAGCCACTTAGGATATGATAAAGTTAAGGTTAATATAGAGTTCAAAAATCATTATGCTAGAAATGCCAGATGGAGAATGTGGAATAGGTATAAACCCAGACTAGGCCTGAAAATGCTTTTATAGGCCTCTGAGCATGAAGCACTTATAGGGAAAAAACAGCAGGTAAAGATAAATGATTAAGCGATTGAGAGTTGTTAGAACAAGCAAATAGAGAATATAAGATGAAATAAAGAGAGCAACGGCCACAGAGAGATGTGGTTTTCAATAGTTTTGTATGCATAGTTAACGATTTAAGACAGAAAATGGGATATTTGGAAATGAATTACAGAATACAGAATTTGTAGCTCAATTTTGTACAAATGATGAACATCTAATTGCCCAAATGTGTAACCTCTTGCTAAAATCTGAAATGGAGGATGGACAGTAAAAATGTACATGGTAAAATGGGCTAAGAATTTTGGACATAATGTATTGTTGGATCAATGGGAAAACAAAGTTGAAAGGATAAAAAGTTGTGTTATGTTACAATCTAAAAGAGAATATTTAATAAAATGATGGATTATAGTACATGATTCCATAAAAATGGAAGAATGAAAGGTACTTCTAATTTATGTGGGAAATGTGGGTAACCCTTTGTGTTATTTTATCATGCTTAATGGACTGGTAAAAAAGGCTGTACATTTTGAAATAAAATATATATACTGATATAAAGAATTTTAAGATTGAACTGAAACTAGGACATTTTTTAAATGGAGAGCCAACTAGGAAAAAAAATATATTGCAGATTACTGCTGCAAGGCAATAAAGAAAAATGAGAAAAATAGAAAGGTTCTGAAACACCCACAACAGAGGAATGGTTGATGAAGATGATGGATCTAGTAGTGATGGCAAATTTGATTTGTTTGTTTTGAGAAAGATCAATAAATTATATTTATTACACTTGGAAACCTCTTATGGACTTTTGATGAAAAAAAGTGAACTGATGATTTATGGATTTGATGATTAGAAAGAAGGAAAGTTTGATGTAATTTTGGAGAGAGAGGGCAAAATATAAATGTACTTATAGGTGCTGTTAAGAACACTGGAAGCTAAGATTCTGACTCCCAGAGAAGAAATAGCAAACCAAAGGTGGTTCCATTAAAACCCAGCCGATGACTGAAGTGAATGAAGAGCTGGCAAGTAGACTGATTCTTTGTAATTCCTTTCTGGACAAGAAAATGATTTGAGATGACCCACAAGTGCTCCATCTATTTGTTCCTGATGAAGAAACTGCAAAAGAACAGTCTTTGATGGGTTCTAAAATTTTGAGAGATGAGGGAATAGTCATCTTGCTAAAACCACAGTCAGCAAAGGAAATAAAGGTTATAATTAAAAGAGAAAAACATGAAATGAAATATTTTAACACAGTACATATTGAATGATATTTCTGAAAAATGGACCAAAAAGTTAATTTTAAGAGTGTCAAAGTGTATCAACTTTGTTTAAAATATTATGAAAAATATGGAAAATATTATGGATTTTTTTTCCAGACAAGATTAAGACTGATTTGAAAGTGGATTTAAAAGTGAAAGGCTACAAGAATGATATAGAAAAGGATCCTATATAGGAGTATAAAAGAAACCAGCTGATGCCTTAACAGTTAAAAAAAGGGATGTACAAATAACAAACCAAAAAAGTGGTGATGGACAATTTTCCTATATAGAATTTACAAAAGAGACTTGTTAAACTTTTGAAGAACTTTGACAGAGGAAAAAGGAAGATGTAAAGAAATCAAGTTCTAGGACATTTATTTGAAGGGATCAAGATTGTTAAAAAATAAAAGATGGGAATATAAAGTTAATTTATTTGATCAACATTAAAATAGATATGCTGATATCTCTGTTAATCCTTAATGGAATTTTGCTGATCACTCCTGAAACAATGAGCTTTAAGGATTTGATTATAGATAAGAGATACGATATCAGAAAAAGAGATCATTGATTGTATTTCAAGAGAAATTCCGAAGTTACTAAAATGTACTTGTGATCAAAATTGAAGAAATTTCTTTACACACACACATACATACATACATACATACATATTTCTTTACATTTAACATTTAATCTTTTATTATTTTCTGTACTGTCTGTGTTTTTCTGGCAAGCCACTTCTTTATTATTCTTACTTTTTTCTTTTTGCTTGTTTTTTTCTTTTTTTCCTGCATCTATTTTATTTATATATTAGTTCTCTCCATTTTGCTTAACTTTAACTCAAAATTTGTATTGTTTTTACTCTGTGACAAAACTTTTTAATCAAAATTATACAAACATACACACACAAATAAAAAAATTGGTATGTTGAGTTGAAATAAATAAACATCAATGTATAGTTGTGAAATGAGAATCTGACCATCATGATAAATGTGAAAGAAAAACAATTTGGATTTCCTCTGTCTCCTTTTTGCTTATGAAAAAATAGAATAAAAAAAGCAATAACTCTTTTTGTTTTAGTCAGCTATTAAGTATGGCACTTTGATATTTGAAGCATCTCAGAAACTAATCTGTTTGGAATTTATTTAACTTTTTTAAATTTAAAAACTTAACTATTCTATGTCCAAAGAATGGTTTTACAAGTAGTCCTTGACTTTCAACCACTATTGGGATGGGATTTTTGGTTAGGGTTAGGGTTACCCCATTAAATTCCTTAGACCCTTATCTAATTATCCCCAGGAAAATGCTCCCAGAATGGGGAGATTAATGTCAGGTGTAAACAACCAGATTCAACCACTTTATTATGTTCTGCCTATAATGCAGGAATCTCACCAGTCTGGCAGCCTACAAAGAACTTAGGAGGAGTGGGGCCTAGCCCTTTTGCAATTGCACAGTTACTCCAGGCTGCTGCATGCTTGATCTCTCCTCCCTGCCAGGCTGAGTGCTTCCCAACAGATACCGGATTCAGACATTTAGGATAGAATAGAGAGAATCACTTTTGGTGGTACTATCAGAATAGGATTTTGCAATAGGACTCCAGGAGAGCCCTACGATAGGCATCCCAGAAGAATGAGCTGTTGGCCCAAATATAGGAGGCTGGCTAAGGATATCAAAGCCATACACATTACCCTGTAAAGAAAGGGCTACCATAACAGCATCAAATCCAGAACCAAAAGTGACTTAATAGACTAATCTCTTTACAGTAGGCTAGACCAGGGGTCCCCCGTGGGCTGTGGCAACTACTGGGCCATGGCCTATTTGCAACTGTGTCATGTAAATGGTGAGTGGTGGGCACGAGTGGTGAGTGTCAGCACTCACAGCCCCAGTCACGTGAGTGGCAGAGGTCAGCACTTGCAGCCCCAGTGACACAAGCAGTGGACACCACCATCAACAGTCCCTGTCAGCTTACAGCATTTCATTTTGTGACCATTTGAAGTTACAATGGCACTGAAAAAAGTGACTCATGACCATTTTTCACACTTAGAACCATTGCAGCATCCCTAGGGTCATGTGATTTACATTCAGATGCTGGTCATATTTATGACAATTACAGTGTCCTGGGGTCATGAGATCCCTTTTTGTGACCTCCTGATGTCAATGGGGAAGCCAGTCATTTAACAACCAGGTGACTAATTTAACAACTGCAGTAATTCACTTAACAGATGTAGAAAGAAAAAGGCGTAAAATGGGGCAAATATCACTTAATAAATTTCTCAGTGACATAAATTCTGGGCTCAACTGTGGTCATAAGTTGAGAACTATCTTTATTTATGTTCAATAATTTCTGCTTTTTTGTAAAGGCAGGCAAGAATTATATGTCCATCTTTTTTATTAGCTTCAAGCTAAGAAAAATATTTCTTAAGGTTAAAGTGAGAAGAAGAGACAATATTATATCCTGCATGACAAATTAGTGCTACAACACTTTTCTTTTAACAGTAGTGTGGCATAAACAGAAAATGATTTATTGACTATCACTCAATATATTTTAATAACTGATCTTTAATCGGTCTGTTTAATGGGCATGATTCAATTCATCTTTGGACCATATTAATGGTAACTGGCAATAGCAATATCAATAGCACTTAGACTTATATACTGCTTCATAGTGTTTTACAGCCCTCTCTAAGCAGTTTACAGACTCAGCCTACTGCCCCCAACACTCTGGGTCCACATTTTATCCAGCTCGGAAAGATGGAAGGCTGAGTCAACCTTGACCCTGGTGTGATTCAATCTGCCAAATTGCAGTAGGAGTAGCTTTCAGTACAGCACTCTAACTACCGCACCACCGAGACTCATTGATGAATGAGAGATGAAAAATTATGGATAGGTGCCTTTCATATCGGTTCTATACCAGGCAATGCTTTCAAGTGGAATTTTCCAGAACTAAATAAACATGGCATAATTTCTAAGGGCAGATTCCAGAAAGATATAGTACAGCAATGCAGAAACCCAATTTTGATCAGCCAAAATATAGTAAAGCAAATTTTAGCAAGGCAAAATCCAAAATTGCTCTCAAATCACTAATAAGGAATTCCGTATTAATGCTTGATAGGATTGCAGCTTCAAACAGCATCACCTTGGTGACCAAATCCTGTTTAGTTCAAGAGAGGGTTTATAACAAAGGAAGATCCAATTTCTACTGTGGCTTTCTGATTTAGAATTTGAGAATTGCAATCTCTTCTGTTCTGGCTGGAGAGGTAACAGCAAAATTCCCCTTGATACAGCTTCAGGCACAATAGAAACCATGGTGGCAAAATATGAGAATGAATATTTCAGGTTAACTCTGCCCATAGCCAGGAGTTCAGTTCTAACCAACTCAAGGTTGACTTCTGATGATGACCTAGATTTACATGCTGACATTGTAAACCTTCCAGAAAGTGCTGTAAAGCAGTATAAGTGCTATTGCTATCACTAATCCATGGTCTTATTCTTCCAAAGCTGAGACATTTGATCCAGGATCATTGCAGTTTGCCTTTGCTCATATGAAAATAAAGGAAGCTTACTATCGTTCTTCTAATGCAAGGGTCTTCAAACTTGGCAAGTTTAAGACCTGTGGACTTAAACTCCCAGAATTCCTGAGCTAACATGACCGGAGGAAGAATTCTGGGAGTTGAAGTCCACAAGTCTGTCAAGTTTGAAGACCCCTGTTCTAATGGTAGACTATTTTTTTTTCTTCCACTGTTTTAGTCAGAGCTACGTACATTCTATCCAGGCTACAACAAAACGAGAATAGATGTAGATAGCACAGCATTACTAATTATGTATTTGTACATGATGTATAATGTTCATTCCATGCCAGGTGGGATTCAAATTTTTTACTACCAGTTCTATGGGTGTGGCTGGGTGGGCATGGCAGGGGAATACTGCAAAATCTCCATTCCCACTCCACTCCAGGGGGAAGCTTATTGCAAAATCCCCATTCCCTCCCCACCCCACTAACCTGCTATTGAGCTCTGTTCTCCTGTGCAGGACAACAAAAGAAGATCCAGCCAATCAGCTGGGACTCAGGAGGCAGGGAATAGATAGGGGTGGGACCAGTCAAAGGTGATATTTTTCAGTTCTCTGAACTAGTCAACATTTCTGCTACTGGTTCTCCAGAACTGGTCAGAACCTGCTGAATACCACCTCTGCTTCCATCTCTATTTTACTGTCTGCCTTAAAGGATGAGGCATGGTTCTTATCAGGCAGAGATCTGATACTTTGAGGGAAAGCATGTAATTGTGAATCATCACATAGAACCACTATGCGGAATTTGCTTTGTTGCAAGCACCTTTTAACTCCATTTCAGTCCCACCTAAACCTTCTCATGTTATAGAAGGGCATACTCCAAAAGGAACATCTATAATAAAGCTCTAATTACAGTCAAGCCTTGAGAAGCATTGTCTCCATTCCTGTCCTGAGAGATCATAAAAAGAGCTTCATTCTCAACCCATAGTCAGGAAAAAGAAAGTTATAGTATTACATCTGTGTAATGTATTTTAGTGTCTTAGCAACAGAGATCCCATGTGATTCTTATCTTCGGTTTCTGTTTTCGATAGATGTCCTCACCAGATTACTGGCACCAGTAATTCTTTGCCATATGATTTAACTCTTCATTTTAATCTTGTTTTTCTGCAGGACATGTTAACTGCTGTCTTATGCGTGGCAATATAACACTCTTTTGGGGCCACAGGAATTCTAAGGCAGGCTAGCACCACAGGTAGAGGAAGCCTGCAATCTACAGTTCAAGTGACTGAATGCATTTTTTTATTCACCGCTTCTAGGATTTTATGAATGGATAACATGGTGACCGGAGGTCAACTGTCTCTCTGAAGGTAAAAGGAGAAGAGAATGTGAAAAGAAATGAAAGGTTGGGAAGAAAAAGCATTCAAGGGCAAAGTCAGAATGACACAGGATGAAGAAAAAAGAAACATCAAATTACAGAAATACAAGAAAAGGAATAAACTATCTAAAAACCATATGATCTACTGTAGATATACTGTATTTTCCTTTATCCAAGGAAAATAAATTTCTGTGTGTGTCAATGGGGATATGCTTTTACTTTTTATTCATCATTTATTTATCAAATTTAAATAGCTATCCGTTGCACTGGCTCAGGGTGTCTCAAAAGATGCTATTTCAAAAGACAACTGGGCTTCCTTTGTTTTTTCTTGAAGACATTTCACTTCTCATCTGACATGTTGCATTGGTTCTAGCAGGGTGGTTTACATAATTAAAACACAAGTTAAACAATCAACATAATTCAAACATTAAAATCAATAAGAAATATTATTAATAAAATGACAGGGAAAGGTGTAGTCTAAACTTATATACAATGAAGCCATCTAATGGACTTTCAAGGATTCCCAGGCCTGATGGCATAATCAAATTTTGAGGACCTCTCAGAAACCCAGTAGGTTTGGAGCAATCTCATTCAGGGATGAATGAACCCCAGAGAGAGCAGGGGCTATATCAAACAAAGCTCCTTGACTTTTAGGATAGATAGATTTAACTGGGGAGGGAGAGGCGATTCCCTCAACGTTATGTTTAAACTATTTGTGTATTCCACACTGAACTTTGAATGAATAGATGTCTCTATTTTAGAGAATGTTTAGGCTTCTTCTCATAAAGAGACAAAAGCAACCAAAATCTCTGTTGAAATTACCATACACAGTAAAGGAGTGTACCAAATTGTGAGGAAAGTATAGCCTTGTCTGTCACTCAGGTATGAACACCAGATTGCTGGGTTATAAACCTAGATGGTTGAGTTATATGCCTAGATTATTGGGTTATAAACCTAGATTATAAACCTGGCTTCTAGGTACCTTCAGGATCACCTACTTTTATGTTAATAAAATTTTATTTTAAATGGTACAAAAATAGCCAATATTGTTCCTTAAAATATATATATTTATGTTGCAATGGATAAATGTTTCAAATAAATACATGCATAAAATTGCATAATCCTGTAACCCAATTTAGTCTTCGGAAATGTTTTTCTCTAACCTTGTCATTGTTGAATTTATAAGACTTTTCTGAAGTTGCAATTTAGTCTTGACATTTATTTAGTTTTCATATCATTTTAATCTCATCCCCCATGTTACCTGCAATCTTCCCTATCCCGTTTTCAAATCAGTTTAGCACAATCACTATTCCATCCTAAAGTAATTAAAATTTTTCATTTATAAAATTCCATTGGGGGTTGGTCCCTACTGACACTGAACCATTGATAATTGCTGTCTTCATGATTTATACTTTTTAGGATTATTATTAGATGATAATTGAGCAGAAAAAAAATTAATGGGGAGGGGTAAAAAGAAAAAGGTTCTCATACACAGGAGATGTTATTACGAAAGGTTTCAGCGTTAATATGCAAATATTTTTATATGCTCATATCAATGCAGCTTGTAATTCATAGCACTTATTTAGAGATTGGATATTTAATTCTTTTTTAATATAAATTTTTATTTGGGTTTTCACAAAAACATAATACAAATAAAACATCTTTTTTGAAAATAACAAGACCCAGGTTATCACTTCTCCATAAAGACACAAACTCAGTTTCATATTCATCTTTGTGTTCTATTCCATATCTTATTACTATTTTAACATTTTCCCATAATTTCTACCCTCCCTTGGTTTTCTCAACTTTATTTTTAATTATCTCATCTAAATTCAATTATATATTTTTTCTAAGTTTCAGTGTCTTTCTAATCATTATATTTATACTTTTGTCTATACTGTTTCAATTTCATATTATCTTTTCTCAAGATATTTATTAATTCTGTGCCGTCTCTCTTCCCCTGAATTTGTTTCTCTCTCCCTCCTCCCTCCCTCCCTCCCTCCCTCCCTCTCTCTCTCTCTCTCTCTCACACACACACACACACACACACACATACACACACACTTTTTCATAAATAAAACCAAATACAGTATATGTTTTAGAACTACTGCTAGATAATAAAAAGGTAAAGGTAAATCTCTGTGTATTTTACCCTACTAGTATTTTACAACTATAATGGGGTGTGTGTGTCAAGGTCACTGAGTCAATGCTGCCTAAAAACATTTCCACTGTTATGTGGCCAGCATGATGTCACAGAGCTAGAAGTGGTACCTAGTTATCTCCTTGCATTTGCATGCTTTTGAATTCCTAGGTTGGCAGGAGCTGGAGCAAGGATGGGACCTTGTGGTGCTCATGTCTCGAACCTAGGTTGGCAGTTTCTAGCATTTTAACTGCTCACCCACTATGCTGCCCCTACATATATAATATACAGGCATGTATGATTACACAGACAAGCTCATAATGACAAACTCAGCAGTTTTTATTGAAATCAGATCTTTCCAACAGGAAACTGGACAACCTTTTCTTTAGAGAAAACATTCTTCTTCAACTTCCTGCCTTGTCCACACTCATACTCCTCTTCCTCTTTCTTGTATAAAAATTAAGCTTTCCCAACACTCATCTATCATGAAGTATTTTATAGGTGATGACTAGTACTTTGAACTGTAGCCAGAAGCTTATTGGAAACCAGTGCAATTCACAAATTAATGATGTAAGGTAAGAACTGTGCTACATTTTTGCTTTGATCTGGACTTACGACCTTAATGCATTCTGAGTTTATATAAAATGACATCAAGTTACCTAGACTCTATGGAAATAATACAACTATGCTTGTATGTAGGAAACAAAATACAACTGTGCTTGTATATAGGCTGACAAAATCTTCCATTATTTAAATTTCTTCTATATTATATTTTTTACAAATTTTGTACTTGTCAATTAATATGAAGTGGGAAGCATGTTCATATACAGTCACAACAAATAACCTAATACCAGACTACTTCTTCAGTAAAAGAAAAAAGAGTCAAGTGGAACCCATTTGTTGCAGTGTAATGTCACCATCACTGTGACATGACACTGCAGTTGAGGTGAAGAGACACAAGAATATGTGACACAAGAATATGAATTCAGTAAAGATAGGGCTGTGGTTAACAACTCCTGGACCAGAGATGGTATTGAGCAAGTTCTGACCAGTTCTGGAGAACCGGTAGCAGAAATTTTGAGAAGTTCAGAGAACCGGCAAATATGACTGGATGTCAGCCTTCAAGATCTTCTACTATTGCTTTGCATCTTTCGACTGTCATAAGTAATGGGGGGAAATAAATAAATTCACTTTGAACAGCTTCATACTGTCTCTCCCACATTTAATTTCCACCCCTTTCCGGGGGACTTCAGCCAGATACTTTCATTTGTTGCTATTTAGCAGTGGGAATCTGTCTTCCTTACATTATTGAAAGCATGTTTTTTTTACAGTCAACCAAAGCCAAGGGCAAGCTAAAACTAAGATAAGTTAACAATCTTAGCTAATTGTTTCCCATATATTCTGTAATTTAGGACAGGCTGCTGTCTTTAGTCTATTTATATCCAGGACCTGAGTAGTTCATTATTTACTTAAACAAATAAGAAGTATTTACAATAGAGCAGTGGCATTTGTGAAATATATACATATACAGTAACCACACATATGCTGTGTGTGTGTGTGTGTGTGTGTGTGTGTGTGTGTGTGTGTGCAGAGCAGTGGCAGTTGTGAAATATATACGTATACAGTATATACACACACGTTTTATATATATATATATATATATGTGTGTGTGTGTGTGTATGTATGTGTGTGTATTTATGTATACACACACACACACACACACACACATGCACACATATATATCCTCATTGGAGGCACAAGCTCCAATAACTTGTTTTCTTTTGCCTACATAGGTTAATCAAAACAGAAACTGACAAAGGTGTCAATTTCATCAAGGTTTTGAAACATGGGCTGCAGAAAACCAGAGGATGACTTGATGTAATGGTTTATAAGAAAGTCCCTGAGAGACAGGAGGAGGAGCTGCAGACTAGCCAATGATCATATAAGTGCAGTTGAGGCTAGAGAAGTAATGGGGAATTAGTAAATGTCTTAAGGGCCTGTCACATTGGCCGACGGATGCAAAACTTATGTAAAAAGGACACAGCGGACGAGAAAATGTTCCATCCATTGTTGTCCGCTCTCAAAAGTGCCTGGAATTTGCATAAGCAGAGCGGACAACAACAGAAAGGAACGGACGGCGGGAGGACGTAGCCAGGATGGAAAGTGGATGGAAAGTGGAAAGCCTAGCGGATGGAAGTGGATGGGAGCAGATGGCATATCCGCAGGGCTTCCGGGGGAGCACAGCGAAGCGGACGCGCAGCGGAAAGAGCGGATGCCGAGCAGATGAAGCAGATGCAGAGCGGAAGCCTAGTGGATGCCTAGCGGATGCCTAGTGGATGCAAAGCATTCACTGCACATGCGGGGAGGATGCATTGCGTCAGCCCCGCGGATATAAAGGGAAGCAGCTCACAAGCAGGTCACCATTCAGAGGAAAGACCTGCTGCCAGACACATCTCCAGCCAACAACCATGGGGAAGAAGAGGAAGCCTGTGCCATTTTCTGCCAGCCCTAGCAAGAAGGACAGGGCCACGATCCCATGCCCGGACCCTGACTCTGCTTCTGCTGGGGCTTCTGCTGCTCGGGCTGACTCTTCTGGTGCTGGAGCTTCTGCTGGCGCTGCTCTTGGTGCTGGTGCTTCTGCTGGTGCTGGTGCTTCTGCTGGTGCTAACTGTGCTGGCGCTGCTCCTGGTGCTGGTACTTCTGGTGCTTACTCTGCTGCTGAGGCTCCTGGTCCTGCTGGTCCTGCTGGTGCTGCTGGTGCTTACTCTGCTGCTGCTGATCCTGGTGCTGCTGGTCCTGCTGGTGCTGCTGGTCCTGCTAGTGCTGCTGGTCCTGCTGGTGCTGCTGGTCCTGCTTTTGCTGCTACTGTTGTTGTTGCTGCTGCTGCTGGTGGTGGTGTGGAGGAGCAGTCCCTACAACCTGAAAGCCCCTCTGATGAGGGCCCAGATGGCCCTGCCAGAGGGAGGAAGAGCATACGCATGAACAAAAATGGGAGAGGAGGCAATACTCCATCGAAGAGGAACATGAGGATGAGGTGCTTGAATGGCTGAGGGAGAACGAGTATCTTTGGCGGAAGGGACGCAGGCTCTATCGAGACACCAAAAGGAAGCAGGCTGGAGAGAGAAGGCGGAGAGCCTGGGGTACACTTTGGAGGTGTTTCTCAGCTGGTGGAAGCACATGCACACCTGGTACGGGAAGCTGCACCTCAAGAAATCTGGCCAGGCCACGGTCAAGCTGATGGACCGAGAGACCTATGTGACGGCCAAGTGCAGCTTCTTAGAGGGTGAGATCCGCCACCGAGAAGCAGCCCCTCTGACAACCCTCTCTCTCAGGCAGCCCGCAGAGAGCCAGTCCTCTTCTGGCAAAGAGTCAGCTCCTATGTCCAGGCAGGTATCTGTGGAGCGTGACACGATGGAGACCCCCCCGACAGCTGCACTCCCCGTGGTGGAGTGCATGGAGGACTCCCTGATGCAGTGGGAGAAAGGAGACGGCATTTTCACCAGAGACCAACCCACATCCACCCCCAGCTCCATCTCCACAGAAAGCAGGCAGAAAGCCAGACCCGAGGGGCCACGCCACACTGTCCTGCTGGAGATCAGGGACATGATCAGAAGCAGCGTTGATCTCCTCTCGCATCTGGTACACTTCGACGTCCCATCGTCCAACCGCAAGCCCTTCCTCACCTACGTCAACCAGACCCTCGTGAACATGTCCAAATCACAGTACCAGGTGATCAAGGACAGGATCACCGGTCTTCTTCACAACCCTCCAGACTCAGCTGAACCTGCTCCCACCCAGTCCAGGTCTGCTCTTCCACCCCAGATGATGTCACAGCCCTTCCAAGGCTTTCCACAGGCCCTCACCTACCAAGGCTATGGCTACCAGGAGCTCCAGAAGCACAGGCAGCCCTTCCCAGTCCAGGCACAGGTACATCAAACACCACTGGTGCCACTGATGCCACTGATGCCACCGATACCACCGATGCCACCGATGCCACCCACGCCACAGATGCCACTCACGCCACAGATGCCACCCACGCCACAGATGCCACCCATGCCTCACCTCACTCAGCTGCAGACCAGACATCCCCACAACACTCCTCCTTCCTCCACCCCACAGCCAAGCCCGGCCTCAGAACATCTGTCATCGGTATTGGGGCTGACACCCCATGTCCTGGAGAAAGGGGCTCTCAACATCACAGAACTGAGCCAGCCCTCTGAGAGCTTCCTCCACACACCATCCCCTGTTGTCCTCTCAGTGCCAGGCACCCCAATGGTGTCTCAGACCAGCACTCCAGCAGCAGCCACCTCCACAGCACATGAACCCTTCACCCCTGAGACTATGGGCATGCCTCAGAGTGACTGAGAAGAGTGCCAGAGACTGGGTGGCTACCTGTTGACTTTATCTTTGCTTGGGACACTTGGTTCATTTTCCTTTTACAGCTTGTTATTAATAAAGATTATCTTTGCTTCACACACTTGCTTCACTTATTTTATTAAATAAAGTCTTGGTGGAAACTTTTAGAAATGGTTTAAGCTTTTGCATGCTTGTGGGATGGGTAAGGATAGCAGTGGGATGGGCAGGGATACCTGTGGAATGGGTAATAGCTGTGGGATGGGTTAGGATAGCAATGGGATGGGTAATAGCTGTGGGATGGGCAGGGATACCTTTGGGATGGGTAATAGCTGTGGGATGGGTTAGGATAGCAGTGGGATGGGTAATAGCTGTGGGATGGGCAGGGATACCTGTGGGATGGGTAAGGATAGCAGTGAGATAGATAAACCTCCAGTGCAACCATAGTGGGACTGTATGGTCCACCACCCCAGCTGCCACACATATGGACCTTTATTATCAATAACAATTTATTCATTGATCAACACATTTTAAAATAAAGAAAGCTCCTTATTAATGCCCTATTCATTGTAGGGCCACTCAACATACATGACTCAATCTCATCAGTGTGATGAGACAGGCTGAAGGAAGCATCTATTAAGCATCTACCATCCTGTCTTTCCACTCCACTGCTCCAGCTGGGGAGTTGCACCAGTGTTTCAGGAGGTTGCACTGCTTCTTCCCTTCACATGAAGCTCTGTTGGGGCCTTGTACATCCACAGTGTCTATCAGGTTTTGCCCTTGCCTCCATTCCCCAGGCTCCATGTCCCCATTGCCTTGTTGGAGGTCCATGAGCCTGTTCTGCAACACTGGTTAGCGGGTGCGCATGAGATTGTGCAGGATACAGCAAGCTTCCACGATGTTCCTCACGGTCTCTGGGCAATGCTGCATGGTGGTGAGAAGTACCTGGAACCTGTTGGCCAGGATGCCAAAGGCATTCTCCACCACCCGCCTTGCCCTGGACAGCCTGTAGTTGAAGATCCTCTCTTCATGGGTGAGGCATCTGGAAGTGTAGGGCTTCATGAGGTAGGTTCTGAGTGAGAAGGCATCATCCCCCACGATGAAGTAGGACACACCTTGCTTGTCATTGGGCAGGGGGACTGGATCTGGAAAGCCCATGATGAGGTTGCATTCCAGCCCCTCCTTGAGATGACTGACGTTGTATACCTGGGCATCTGAAGATGAGCCATTGCCTGAAGCATCGATGTACATGAACTTGTAGTCAGCATCAACCATGGCAAAGAGGATGATGCTGAAGAAGCCCCTGTAGTTGAAATGATTGGACCCTGAGTTGGGTGGAGCTTTGCAGGCCACGTGCTTCCCATCTATGGCTCCAACGGTGTGGGGGAAGTTCCACTTCTGATACCACTGCTCTGCAACTTTCTTCCAGCCTTCTTCAGTGGAGGGGCACTGGAGGAGCTCCTCCAGGTATTCTTCGATGATGGTCTGCACCACTTCTCTGACCACAATGCTGATGGTGTTGTTTGGCACCCTCCAGCCGTACTGCATCCTCCTGTACATGGTCTCTGAGGCCAGGTGGCACAGAGTCAGTGCCACCTTGAGCCCAGGATCCAGGCTGGGCCGGACGTTGGTGCTCTGCTTGGTCAAACTGTGTCTCAGCTGCTCCACAACTTTGTCAAACATGGCTGGAGGCATCCTCATGAAGTTCTGGAATGCATGAGGGTCTTCGTTCCTCAGCTCCACCATCAGCTTGTTATACAGTCCGTACTCTGCTCTTCTGGTGATCCATCTTCGGACCCAGACACTTCTTCGATGCCTCCTTTTCTTCCCGTAGAACAGATGAAAGAGCCTGTAGATGGCTTCACACTGTTGTAGAACGATGGTGGCTACCAAAAGGAGTGTGTGATAATCCATGGTGGAGATGACTGGATGCTGTGGAAGAGCAAGAGCAAGGCTGAAGAGGTCTGCACCGCAGGGCTGCTGGACTGAAAGTGAGATCCAGGTGAGTTCCTCCCCCTTTTTATAGGAAATATATGTTTTCCACTAGGTGTCCTTTTGCATCCTCTAGACATCCTGCAGACATCCTAAATATCCGAGATACGTCCCCTCTACAAATGTTTTTTCAGTTTTAATGCTTTGTATGCGAGCTGCATCTGCTTTCATCCTTTCTCCGTCCGTGCTACTAATGCTTTGTGTCTGTTCCGTGTCCGTTTCGCTTTCTCCCTGTGTCCGTTTTCCGCTGGAGCGGATTTGAGTTGTGCGGATGCGCAGCGGATGCCTAGCGGATATAGTGGATGCGTAACAGATGACAACGGATGTAGAACGGATGTTCCCCGTATGCGTTGCGGATATAGAACGGACGCTTGGATACATTTTCCGCTCAGAAAGTTTTGTGCAGCTCAAAACTTTTTGAGCGGATGAAATGTCAGTAGACGGATGCTGGACGGATAGAGAGTATGAAAAACGGACACAGTGAGTACAGAACGGAAGCATCGCGTTAACCAACGGATGGCAAGTGTTTCTCTCCATTTTACATCCTCTTTCCATCCGTTGGTGCTGTGTGACAGGGGCTTTAGAAAGGACTCTCCAACAGTGTCTCCAACTGTAAAGGTAACAAACAGGAGGGACGCCTTTTAAGATTCTATAACTGTAACTTTACAATAAAGATAATTGATGCAATAAACACACGATTGGTGCTTCTTGTCTAGATTACCTCAAAAAGCTGACACTCGGTGCAGTGGTAGGATTCAAATTTTTTTACTACCGGTTCTGTGGGCATGGCTTGAAGACCATGGCAGGGGAAGGATACAGTAAAATCTCCAGTCACAGGTTGTATTTTATTTGTTTATTTATTTTTGTCAATTGCTTACAAAATAATAGGTACAAGTAAAAACATAGTTGTGAATACATGGATACATACAAGAAAAGAAGAAACTAAAAATAAAAGAAACAATAGGACAGGGATGGTAGACACATTGGTGTGCTTATGCACGCCCCTACAGACCTCTGAGGAAAGGGGTGAAGTCAATAGTAGACAGTCTAAGGTTAAAGTTTTTGCGGTTTGGGAAAGAAACCACAGAGTCAGGCAGAGTATTCCAGACATTAACCATTCTGTTGCTGAAGTCGTATTTCCTACAATCAAGTTTGGTGCGATTAACCTTGAGTATGTATCTATTGTTTGCTCTTGTGTTGTTATGGTTGAAGCTGAAGTATTCATTGACAGGTAAGTCATTGCAATGTATGATTATATATACTATACTTAGATCGGACCGAAGGTCTCGGTTTTCTATGTCTAGAATTTCAAGTCTGGTGGCATAAGGTATTCTGCAATGAGCAGAGGAGTGGAGAACTCTTCTTGTGAAATATTTCTGGACTTTCTCAACTGTGTTAATATCAGATACATAATGTGGGTTCCAGACTGATGAGCTGTATTTGAGTATTGGTCTCGCAAATGTTTTGTATGCTCCAGTTATTAGTGTAATATTACCAGAGAAAAAGCTACGTAAGATAAGGTTAACACCTCTTAATGCCTTTTTGGCTATGTAGTTACAGTGGGCTCTAGCACTTAGGTTATTAGAGATGAATACTCCAAAATCCTTGACAGAGTTTGGATCATCAACAAGGTCTTGAGTATTCAGCTTGTATTTTATTTTCTGATATGATCACAGAGGTCATTTATGTAGAGTATTAAAAGAACTGGTCCTAGAACACTTCCTTGGGGGACACCACTGTTGACAGGTACAGAATTTGATGGGATGCTCCCAATTTTGACCATTTGTTTTTGACCATTTGTTTGACTGGAAGGAATGCTTCTATCCAGTTATGCAGGTGCCCAGAGATAGCATAAGATTTTAGTTTTAGGAGTAGTTTGTCGTGTACCACTGAATCAAAGGCTTTACAGAAGTCTATATAGATTGCATCTATTGCTTTGCCCTGATTGAGTTGTGTAGTCCATATGTTTTTGCCGGTTCTCTGAAGTACTCAAAATTTCTGCTACTGGTTCTCCAGAACTGGTCAGAACCTGCTGAATACTACCTCTGACAAGGTGACAGGAAAGCTTTTAAGTTTCAATGTGACCTAGGCAGTGGTTTTCAATCTCAGAAACTTTAACATGTGTGGACAGGGGTGGGATTCAAAAATCCCAGCAACCAGTTCACTGTCTGGTTGCTGAGTGAACCTGGCCATGGTGGGCGTGGCCTACCAAAACTTCTGGGAGGACTGTTTTTCACCTTCCCCAGAGTCCGGAGGCTTTCCTTGGGTCCAGAGGCCCTCCAGAAGCCGGAAACAGGCCTATTTCCAGATTTCTGGAAGGCCTGTTTTTTGGCCTTCCAGAGCCTCTGTGTGGACCCTGCGCTTACCTGCACCCAAAACAGCCCACGTGAAGACTCCTGCGAGGGGAGAGGCAGTGTGGGCAGGAGCAGCCAGTCAGTTCACCTATAGGTTCAGTGAACCAGTTGTAAATTTAACATTTGGTTTGCCTGAACCAGTCCAAACTGGTAGAATCCCAACCCTGTGTGTGGACTCCCACAATTCACAGTCAAAGAAATGTCCAATAACTGGAAGTGAATTGGGTGATGATAAACAGGACCAGCATCACCTGGGTTACTACTCTTGAGTGTTGAATCCCAAGAGAAATGATGTTATCATGATCCAGTCCTTACTATAGCATCTCAGAGTTCATTGCCTTTTCATATTATACTTCTCCCAGAGGCTGTTTACAAGACAACAGTATTCTAGATACCAAGCAGGTGGCTGGGCATCTCTACCATAAGCAATAATCATTTCATTATTATTTTCCATTACAAAATGAAGAATCCATCTTCTCCCTTACCGCCCCCAAAAATCTACTTGAAATTTTAATTGCTTGTTTACAATATTTTCTCCAGCAGTTCAAATCTGAGACTGAGTGGGCTGGACATAATTTTTTCATTCAGTGAAGTTTTTAAAGGGAGAAGGACCTTATGCCAACACTCTGAGGTTGAAGTTTTCATGTGAACCTGTGAAGCCTTTTATCCCAATTCTGTTCATCCATGCCAGGTTTCAATTGCATTACATAATGGCAGGTGGTTAGGTGACATCATTGGGGGAACTACAGTATATTTCACCCTTCAATAAAATTTCCAGGGCAGTTTACAAAATTGAATACTCAGGAGTATGGGAGGCGAATTAAAAAGAGAAGATGTGAAACTTCCAATAGAACGAGAGATGATGGATAGAAAGGATCTTTTTTAAAAACAAGATTGGCTGTAATAAGAATTAGAATAGATTAAGAAATAAGGAATAGGAGAAATATTGTGATACATATTTTTGCATAACACATTTACAGTGAACGGTTGAGGTTAAGATCAGATTTTGAAAAGGGTGGTATTAAGAATAATGTTATTACTATTAGAAGGATGTAGCAAATATTGAATAACTGAAGAATAAAGGACTAAGTGCTGACATAAATATGTATAATAACATTAGAATTATGTAAGTTTGATTAATGTAGTCATTTTCATTTGTATCAATATTATTTTGCATTAAAATGAATGACATTCAGACACCACACTGTCTATGCAATAATATTGATGTATATTTAAAAATAAAAAGAATTATGTGAAAAAAAAACCAAAATTGAACATGCAATAAAAACAATATAAAACACACACCTTAGAAAATGGTTCAAAACACCAACAAGAAAACTTTTAATTGTTTTGAAATGGGAAGAGTTCATGGGCAGGAAACTGTTAAGCAGGAAACGGGTGAAATGAGGACTTTATTTCTCGAGCCAACTTCATATCTCTGTGACACTTCAACAGCATAGTATACTATTTTGAACTACAGTGACCTGCTCAGCAGGACAACAGTTCCTGTCCATCTCTAATTACTTAGAGACCTTGCTAAACATCAAGTCACTGTGTTGCTACTTTAGTTTCTCTCTTATCAAATATATTGTGCAAAAAGAAAGGTTGGAAGCCAGAGACACCTGCAGGCTCAACTCAAACTGATCATTGTCTTTTAAAATCCATTTGCCATTTACATCATAATCCAGAGAGCTGATTTTTAGCTTGTAATTTCCATCAGGTCAGCTCATACACTTTGGGAAAGGGCAGATTCCTTTGGAGCCAAATAGCATTCCTAAGGAATGAGACACATTACTTCTTTAGCTTTTCCTAACCCTATCAATGCCCCTGGCTGTCTCTTTCTTGCTCAATATCTTATGCTTGTGCATTTTAAAGAGAAAAAGTCTCTGTCAGTATTCAACTAATGTATCTTGCAATCAACATTAAATAGCAACTGAAAAGATCAGTTGCAACACAATTGATTGCTGTTTCAGTGTGTGTATGGTTTATTTCTCACCATGTCTTCTAAATTCCTTGATACCCCTTTCCTTATCAGTCTCACTCTCTGTTATTTATTACAACTGAGATTTGATAATCTGTAAACTGTCCTTTAAATATTTTAAAATCACAAATAGGTGAGATCTAGGAGACGGTCATTGTTTAAAATGAGTTTTATTGTAAATTGAAAAAGAAGTCTGTGATTTTGATCAACTTGAATAATCCTTTGCTGGTTTAGTTAAATACAGTCCAAAACTGCTTTCTGAATATTAAGGAACCCTTTGTGTGAGGATGGATATCAGAATTAATTATTTTAGCACTTACTGCCACATGAAAGCAGTTCACTTACAAATGTGGTTTAAGACAAGTTATGGGAGGCAGGGAAGTTTTGGAGAAATTCCTTTCCTGGGAATTTTTAGGATCAGGAAGCAAAACTGTTTAGGATCAGGAAGCAAAATAGTGACAACTACAGCTTGATGGGAAGATGGATAAAAATATACTACAAAAACAGTAATAACCAAGTGTGTGCGTGTGTAGCCTGCCTTTATTATTTTTACAAATAATACAAGGCAGCGAATATATCCAACACACATTCCTCCTCCTATTTTCTCCATAACAACAACCCTGTGAGGTGCCCAAACTCATCCAGTCAGCTTTCATACCTAAGTTGAGACTAGAACTCACAGTCTTTTGTTTTGTAGCCTGTGCCTTAACCACTAGATCAGGGCTGTCAAACTTGTGGGCCATGGACCAGATGCATCATGCGCTGCCCATGCCCATGCCCAGTTTAGCGAAGGGGGGAAAGTCAGGATATGTCACATGACACCACCGTAATGCAGTAAGTTTGAGACCCCTGCACTAGATCAAACTGGGTATGTTATGTCTATACTAAAAGTAGCCTGTATTCTTTTTGAAGCAATTAACAGTAAGTTTGAAAATGTGAAAATAAATTGTAAGGAAAAGTGTAAATGTTCTAAGGTAGCAAAATAGAAGTCAGAATTTTTGGAGGTAACTAGAATAGATTTTAGCAATGTATTATAATTTTTCACCTTTAGTATTTAACTCATAACAAGAGAGTTTTAAACTCCTTGAAGAACAACTTCCATATATCACATGTACTTCTAGCATTGTACTGTATTTATCTCAACAGACCCTTGAGATTCTTTATCCTTGCCAAATATGAAAATGAGAGAAAGGATTACCAATTAAATGGGGATGAATAATATCCAATGTCTCTGTAACATATTTTTATTGATTTGCAAGTATGATAAAATGGAAAAACTTGAAGAAAATGGCTTAATTAGTCTTAAAGAAAAAAACCTGCAGTTCATAGTGATTTACATTTATTTCACTGCTGCTAAAATAATGTTCTATCCTTCCTTTTTTTTTCAGAAGGCACATGGCCATGTAATAAGGAAACGTTGGCTTTCTGAACTAGCTCTCTAGTCATAAAATATTTTAAAGAAAGGGAGCCAAGTGTTTAATTAAAAAAAGTTTTATTGCAGGAAAATTAGATCATGGAATTTCTTAATGGTATTAATGCTCATACACCTGACTGAGTGGGTGGGTGTGGCCATGGTGGGAGTGACCTATTTGGTCCTCTGCACCACGGTGGGGAAGGGTGTTTTCTCCCTCCCTGGGCTCCAGAGGCTTTCCTTAAGCCTCTGGGAGGGTGAAAATGACCTCCCCCAGGCTCCAGAGGCCCTCCAGACACTAGAAACAGGCCCATTTCTGGCCTTCCGGAGCCTCCAGAAGGCCCATTTTCCCCCCTCCCCAAGCCTCTGGGTGGGCCCTGCACTTACATCATACCCAAAACAGGTGACATGGACAGTCCTGGGAGGGCAGCGTGGGGTGGGGGGGGTGGGCGGGGTGGGCGGGTCAGGTAATGGTGGGATTTGGTGGTTCTCCGAACCAGCCATAATATTAGCTACAGGTTCTCTCCAGCCCACCCCTGGATGTATTCTAATGATATACATCTTACATTCTGCAGAAGAAATAATTTTATTTTGCAAATAGCCAGAACAATCAACTAACTATCCCTCCCCTTGAGAATCAAGGTGTTTTTAAAATGGCCTGACTTACTCATTGCTGTAAGCTATGATTTATTAAATAAGGTACAATTGGCTGAATTCCCAAAAGAATAAACTTTAGTTTAGTAATACTAATAGCCAGGTTCATGCAACATATTAAGCCAATTTCTGCGAAACACATCAACATCATATCTATTGCTCATTTGTATAATTAAGTACATCACCAAGCAAGATTTTAATGAAACAGAGCTGCTCAACTTTTATCTGATGACAACAATATGTAATCAAGGATTCCATTCCTGTAATTCAAATTGTTTTTGTTCTATATGAAAAGTGGGTGACTCCAAATCTGCAAACCTGATTGGTCAAATAAACTAAGCATTGGATTGGTTCACTAGGAACCAATCCAAAGAGCTGCTGAAAGGCGGCAAATTTAAGCAACTGTCATTGGCTACAAGCAGGCAAGCCAGCCTGTATAAAAGGCTGGCCTCAGCTCCAGCCAAGTGTTCCTATTTACTGACTAGTTCAAGAATAAAGTATTTGTTGTTGGAACCCGGTCTACCTCATGTGTTTTCCGAACAAAACAGTTAGCATATGGCTCCTTTTTTTAGCTATTTGTCTCCTTTTAAAAATGAAGTATGTCTTACATAAAATCTTCTTAAAATAGTCTAGTTTTCTGGGGAGTTAACAATCATCAAGGTAAGGAATGAATGCAAGAAAAATAAATGTATGAGAAAAATGGTAGTGGCAAACAATCCAGCAATGTCTTTCTAATTGCTGCCTGCAGGGAGCCAAATATCTAACCTCTGTCACATGACATATTAGTAATAGTTTCAGCTATAAATTTCTTCGGTTTTTGTTTGGGAACTAGAAATATAGTGTAGAATACAGTATTTCATTATAAAGTCATCTGGGGTTGCTATATTATAAATAATTCTGATTTAAGTGGTCTCTGACTAATTTTAAAAGTCAGACACTGTGTTTGGTAAACATACTGTTCTCTTTATACTTCTCGCCAACATTCATAGTTGCTATCCATATATTTCAGTTATGGGTAATCATCTCCCTAAAACAGGATTCTCATATTTAATGAAATGCATTTATGAATGCAAGAATGAACTTGTATTGTTTATCTTATGAATAAAACTAAATAATGAGAACTAAACAATAAATAATTGTGGTCAGCTAACTGGCGGATGGTTTATACATGTTAGATATCTCTATAAAAACTCTCTTCTCTTCCATTTGCAAGGTAAGCTGTTATTCCAATGCTGAAGGATATTTTGATAGAACTCGTATTTTGGTTGTCCTAGATCCATCAGGATTCTTTTTCTCTTTAACCTGTCTTGCTGCAGGTTGCTCCAAGGGATCATAGTTTGAAAACCCTTACTTGAAAAGATCTTGGAATGCATTGTTGATTGTTTCTTTGAATCACTTAAAAGATCCATTGGGATAAAATATTGTTTAGCAATTCTTAAATAATTGTTGGAAGAAATGTCCATCTGGGTTCAGTTCCAAGTGAGAAAAAAGGCACTGGAAAAATGGAGGCTGATTGCAGAGATGGTTTAATTGTGAAGCAGAACCACCAAGTTTGTGTGATTCTGGGCAGCTGACTATATGGAGTGGAGATTGAGAGGTATTTATACCCTCTCTTGGGCTTTGAACTCGAGCTTCCTGTTCTTGTGCCAAAAGCATGTATTCTATTGGTTGGTCAGACTCCCATGGGACCATGTGTGGTCATGTTTGAAGTCAAGTTTGGTTGAAACTTGGTGCTTGGTTGTGCCATGTAGTGAGTTCTGCTGATAGATAATTATGTCTTAATCCCATCACCCTGGAGCTGGAGGCCTTTTGTCTTGTAGATAGACTGGCCCAGTCTTTCTAAATGGGCACCAAACATCTGCTGGGGGCAGGGAGCTGCAGGGAGCTGGTCTTTGTCTTTAAAAACATGTTTATTCTTTTCTCATCCAGGGAAATATAATATTCTACCTTTTTAAATATTCTTCAAAAAATTTTATTTTTCTGGTTTTTTTTTGCTAACTTTCTACATAGTATTGTAAATTATTAATGAAATGGTGTTACAGCATTATCATACGGCCCTTAAAGACAGCCAGCTATAAGGCATAGCACTTAACAATAGTACTTAGACTTATAGACTGCTTCACAGTGCTTTTCAGCCCTCTCTAAGCAGTTTACAGAATCAGCATATTGACCCCAACAATCTGGATCTTAATTTTACTGACTTCAGAAGGATGGAAGGCTGAGTCAGCCCTGAACTAGTGAGACATGAAACTCCCGAACTGCTGTCACTAGTCAGCAGAATTAGCTGAATTAGCCTGCAATACCTCATTTTAACCACTGCACCCCCATGGCTCTTCTACCATAAGGCTAGAAACTAGGAGACTGTGAGTTCTAGTCCTACTTGATGCACAAAGCAAGTTGGGTGTCCTTAAGCCATCATTGTCTCTCAGCTCTAGAAAGAAGGCAATGGAAAATCATTTCTGAAATCTTTTGGGAATGCTGCATATTGCAATAATTCACCTTGATTATTGATTTTTTTTTCATTTTTTAAAAAAACTTTAGCTTTAAAGTAATATCAAATCAGGAGTCAAGTCTTGAATTTTGCTGTAGCATTATTTCATCTTGATGCTAATAGACAGCTTATTCCCAAGTGCCCATTTCCACCCCACTTGACCTCTCTCCTGCAACCATTCACACCAAACCAATCTGTATCTGCAAGAGGCTAATGACATCTGAAATAATTTTATTTCAGCTGGGTCGAACACCTAAATAAGTCTGATGATTCAAATGCATGAAATCAATCTTGCCCTACAGACAACTGAAGCCTGAAAATATTCACATTCCATCATTTCGAGGGTAAAGGCTTTAAATCAATCAATCAATCTGCTGCCCATCATTTTCTCTATAGAAGTCTGTTGTAGCATTGCAGTTTCCTGTTAGACTCACTGAATGGGAGTCCGGAAGGCTGTTTAGATTTCTTCTAGATCAGGGGTCGCCAGCCTTTTGGATCTCAGAGACCACCAAACTCATACTTTTAAATCCTGAGGACCACTAATACATTGGACCACAAAATACGAATGTTTTTTAAAAGCTAACATATTTAATATAATTTTAATGTATGTACACGTGTGTGTGTGTGTGTGTGTGTGTGTGTGTGTGTGTATATACATTTTCACGGGTACTTACATGTGTGCTATTCAGCTTCCTTCAGGTATTATCCCACATCATTGTAGTGCTTTTAAAGTTGTAGCAACGTTTCAGCAGAATCTCATCTGCCATCATCAGGCTTCTGTATGGAGTTTGTATGTGGGTCAGGCTATCACAGCCTTTGGTTTTAAATTTGAGGCTAGCCTATTGCTGTGCCAGGATGCTTTTTTCTTCATCCTGATTGGTTGGGAGTCTTGGTCTGTGTTTATTGGACTTGGAGTTTGTTTGTTTGGTGTTTCTGGTTACTTCTGTCTGTTTTGTGGCTTTGATTGGCTGGCAACACTGTGTTCCTGTATTGGAGGCTTTCAGTGCAGCTTGGCTTTGCGTGAAAGGACGGCTATCATCTATTAGGAAGCTAGGTTTCATGTGGGTGCCTGGTTGGGGTGTGTTTGAGCTGGAGGTATCATGGGGAGTCTGTTTGTGCCCAGGTGTTTGCCTGGCTTGTGGGGTGGAGATCTTTCTATCTGAGAGTGCAGGCTTCCAAACAATTGACTGTATTCATGTAAGTCCCGTGAAAACTTAAAAAAAAAAAACCATACATATGGATCTTTGGTTCTTCGGGTTTTCTCCCACATAAAATTGGAAGTATCTAGGCAACGTTTCGATGAAGTCTCATTCATCATCTTCAGGCTTGTTTCTTCAGCTCTGTGCTTCTCAGAGTAATGTGAGCTTGCAGCTGCTTCTTCCTTTTAACTGCTAGTGGGGGTGTGACTTCATTGGGTGGGGGCTTGGCTGTGTTCTGATTGGGTGGGGGGTGTTCTCATTGGTTGGGGGTTTGGCTGTGTTCTGATTGGTAGAGGCTTAGCTGTGTTCTGATTGGCTGGGGATGTGTTCTGTTCAGGTGGGGGCTTGGTTATGCTCAGGTTAGTCTTAGTTGCTGGGGGATTTGAGCTGGTGAGCTGTGATCCTGTTGTTTGGCTTTGCATTCGTGGTCATGCCACATCTTCATGGTGGGCGTCAGTTCACTTCTTGTATGGGTCGGAGGGATTTGAAGTGGCTGGTGATGCAACTGCGGTATGGCTTCTGGTCCATGGTCGTGTGTCATCTTCTATGTGGGTGTGAGTCTTTTTTCTATGTGGAAGTTCTGGTATTTTTAAAGTCAATTTCATGTCCTGTGGCTTTGAGGTGTTGGACCAGGGAAGAGGTCAGTTCTTCTTTTTTTATTGAGTTCTTGTGTTCTTCAATGCGTGCACTTATTCTTCTGTTAGTTTGTCTGATGTATGTGGTGGGACAGGCGGTGCAAGGGATTTTATATACTCCTTGGTTTTCTAACTCTAATAGTTTATAATAGTTTATATCATAGTATGTATGTATGTATATATATATATATATATATATATATATATATATATATATATATTATATATACATAGTATATATATTATATATACATAGTATATATATATGTTTTCTGAGGTTTTCACGGGTATTTGTATGTGGATCTTTGGTTATTCGGGTTTTCTCCCGCGTAGAATTGGAAGTATCTAGGCAACGTTTCGATGAAGTCTCATTCATCATCTTCAGGCTTGTTTCTTCAGCTCTGTGCTTCTCAGAGTAATGTGAGCTTGCAGCTGCTTCTTCCTTTTAACTGCTAGTGGGAGTGTGACTTGATTGGGTGGAGGTTTGGCTGTGTTCTGATTGGCTGGACCCCCACCCAATCAAGTCACACTCCCACTAGCAGTTAAAAGGAAGAAGCAGCTGCAAGCTCACATTACTCTGAGAAGCACAGAGCTGAAGAAACAAGCCTGAAAATGATGAATGAGACTTCATCGAAACGTTGCCTAGATACTTCCAATTCTATGCGGGAGAAAACCCGAATAACCAAAGATACATACATACATACATACATACATACATACATACATACATACATACATGCTGTTTAGCTTCCTTCGGGTATTATCCCACGTCATTGTAGTTCTGTTAAAGTTGTACCAATGTTTCAGCAGAATCTCATCTGCCATCTTCAAGCCTGAAGATGGCAGATGAGATTCTGCTGAAACGTTGCTACAACTTTAACAGAACTACAATGACGTGGGATAATACCCGAAGGAAGCTGAACAGCACACATGTAAGTACCCGCGAAAACCTAAGAAAACATATATATATATGTTATATATATATATATATATATAAGATATACACTTTATATCATAGTATATATACATAGTTTATATAGTATACTATATATATAACATATATATAACATAGTATACTATAGTGATATAGTATATCACGATAGAAAACCCCAGCCACAGAATCATCAGAGAAGCCATAGAGATTGAAAAAAGACCTGAAAGCATGAATGGAAGAGATGATTCCAGCAGACTGTCAATCATTTGGAAGCCTGCACTCTCAAATAGAAAGATCTCCACCCCACAAGCCAGGCAAACACCTGGGCACAAACAGACTCCCCCTGATACCTCCAGCTCAAACACACCCCAACCAGCCACCCAGATGAAACCTAGCTTCCTAATAGATGATAGCTGTACTTTCACGCAAAGCCAAGCTGCACTGAAAGCCTCCAATACAGGAACACAGTGTTGCCAGCCAATCAAAGCCACAAAACAGATAGAAGAAACCAGAAACACCAATCAAACAAACTCCAAGACCAATAAACACAGACCAAGACTCCCAACCAATCAGGATGAAGAAAAAACCATCTGGGCACAATAGTAGGCTAGCCTCAAATTTAAAACTAACAGCTGTGATAGCCTGACCCACAGACGAACTCAATACAGAATCCTGATGATGGCAGATGAGATTCTGCCGAAACGTTGCTCCTCATGCAATTCTTAACAACCTCCAGACATAGCAAGAGGAAGGTCACAGCATCACCTCACTCCCCATGGGCTGAGATATACAGTTTGGTATCTTCAGCATTGATAACTCGGTGTGTGGTGATGGCTGATCTTACCCAGAGGCTTCATGAAGATATTAACCAAAAGTGGAGAAGGTGCTGAATGATGTGGGACTCTCCACTAGGCAGGGAATGAATGCCAGACCTCTTGCTTCCTATCAATACTGACTGAAAATGGCCACAGAGGGAGGAAGTAAACCAGGACACCACAGTGCTTCTCCCTCCCAACTTTGGAAGCTGCTGCGGAAGGATATCTTAATTGATGATATTGAAGGCTGCTGAGAGGTCAAGTAGAGTGCAGATGAGTACAATAACTCCATCATGGTCCCACCAGAGATTATCAAAAAGCATGGCATTAAAAATCTTTGGGTTAATGGTGCATTTTTGCTGTTATTTTTGCTTCTTTTTCTTGTTGAAAAGGCACACAATATTCTTAAGATTGCAATATAGGAAGATAGTTATATGGAGCTCCTAGTCAGTAAAATTATCCTGCTTTAAACTGCACCTACACCATCTCATCCTTCAAACCTATCTTCTTTCATCACAGAATAACCAGGCAGCTAGAGCTGACAATATCTCCCTCTTTCCTTTCTCAGTCCTCTATTACATGGCAGGTGATCACTTTCCTTGAACATAAAGTCCAGAAAGTACCACTGACCTGACATTAAAAATCTTTGGGTTGATGGTGCATTTTTTGCTGTTATTTTTGCTTCTTTTTCTTGTAACATTCTCTTATTATAAAAGTTTGGCAGAAAATTGTAAATGTGCTATTTAGCATGGCCTAGTTGGCTAAACTGCCAGGCTGGAACTCAGCTAGAAGTTTTCAGACACACAAGGTATTAGGATAAGGATCTTTACTGCATATGAGGATGAAGTATCATAAAATAGTTGATTGCCCTCTGCCAGATCAAGAATGCAAATTCCCTCTAATATTGTAGGCAGTTCAAAGTTGATGCTTTTTCTTCTTGATAGATTTTTTTCCCCAGGGTGATTGCATTTTATCAGATTGCTTTATCCATATAGAACAGAGCTGTCAAACTCCCAGCCCACGAGCCGGTCACACACTGACCACACCCATACTTGGTTTAGCTAAGGGGAAAAAGTCCCAGTATATCACATGACATGGCTGTGATGATGCAAGTTTGACACCTCTGATATAGAATATACAAATGGAACAATGAGAGAAATTATGGTAGAAAAAAATTGAAATTTACACTTGGTTGAAATCTTAAAAAGGATTTTTATAAAATGAAATATTGTTGGTATTTATCACTCAAAAGTTGTCTCGGGTGTATAAAGTTACTTCAAATGTATGCTGTGAACAACAAGAAGTTACTTTTTATCATGGCACTGGTGGGAGTCAACGAGTTCGCACCTATTCACTAGAACCAGTTGTTAACTACTTTCTAAGCAGTTCGGAGAACCAGTTGTTGAAAGAAATCTGCTTTTGTTTTTTCCCACTTTACAGGGCTAATCCTATCAGGAAGGCAGGAAAAAAACATTCTGGTGTTGTTTCCAGCCTAATCTTTTTTGCCTGCTTACAGAAACTGCCTCTTGGTTTTCCCTTATTACATTGTAACAGCTAAATATTTATTTCTTTATTAGATTTGTATTGCTGCCTATTCACCATGGAGATTCAAGGTGGCTTACAATACATAAAACTACAATTTAAAAACAATAAAACTCATAAAATAAAATTATTATAGTTAATTAATAGAAATATATAGTTATAGTTAATATAAAGGTTCTTGGCAGTATGCCCTGACTTACTGTCACCTGCGCTTCTCCAGAGAGTTTTTTTTTCCTTTGCTGGTACTTTGCTGGGTTGACTTTCTTAAAGGGGAAGGATTGTTTTATGCTTTTAACACTACTGTTGGGAGGAAATACTCTCCTGTTGGAGTTCTTCCAGCCCAGATGCAACAATCAGCACCTTGAAGAAATAATTGAATAATGAAACAGGGCTGCCAGAAAGAAGCTTTTAATGACAAGGAACCAACATGAGTGACATTCAGCAAGACTTCTTGGCTAGCTAGAAAGATTGACATTCCAACATGAGCTTATATACCCTTTCTGAGTTTTGGTCTAAAAATTTTGGTGAAGTTTAATTCTGTGCTTGGTGATGTTTAATCATGTGTTTATTGATGGAATAATTTTCCCTATTCGGCTTTGTTTGGAAAGAAAAAGGTTAATCTCTGTTCCTGAAAAGAAGCAGGGTTCATAAATCTGGCTAGTTCCTGTGTCTATTTGTTCTGGTAATTGGTTTAACAAGCATCAGCTACTGTGTTTGCTCTTTTGCTACATTCTAGCGCTAATTGCTTTCTTTATAGTTAGGCTTATCTCAAGTGCCTGGGGTATGAACAGTGGCAATGAGCCAGACTAGGCTTGTGTTTTAGTTTTAAAAGGATTTACACTGTTGTGATTTAATTATTTGTATTGTTTGAATTTCTTCCTACCTCATGTTTTCTTTTTTTATCTGGGGAGGAGGTCTTCCTTCACTGCCTTAGTAGTTCCTGGCACTGTCCTTTTGGGGTGTATTTCCAAGAGGCAGGATGCAAGCTTGGTACTTGTTTTTTTTTTACTGCCTGGGAGGCATGTGACCTTTCCTTAAATCTGGATGCTTTTCTTAGGATATCTTGTGAGGTGAGTGAAACCAGCCATGCTTGACAAACGTGAGGGGAGAGACTTGAACCTGGGTCTCCTATATAATTTGTTAATTTGTCTCTTTAGCTTGGCATGTTGTAGCCCAAATATGCCCACCCACTTTCTCTCTGCTAAAGGTTTCACTTATGAGCAAGAGTTGGTGCTGATAGTTATCATTGCATTTTAACTATTTTAATTCTTCAAGGTGCTCTAGCACCCTGCCTGATTTATAACTCTGGGTTGCAGGTATTTCTAATCTAATGATTGGTATTTAGGGTAATCTTTTGCAAGTAAAGAAACTTTTTGTACAGGACTTACAACAGTTCATTTAGTGACCATTCAAAGTTACAATGGCACTGAAAAAAGTGACTTATGACTATTTCCCACAGTTATGACTTTTGCAGCAACCCCACGGTCATGAGAGGCTGGGCAAGGAGAAGCACTCCTTGACGTGAGTGACATCAAATTGGCCACACCCACCCAGCCACACCTGCCCAGGTAGTCATTAGGGCAGAGAACCTGTTGTGAAATTATTTGCATCACACCACTGCTTAATGAACATGTTAAAAAAAGCTTTAAAATGGATTTAAATACGTACATTAATCCAAGATATCTTAAAGACTCATATGAAATTGAAACTAGAGATATTCTTTTGGGATTGATGGACAAGTAGATGGAAGAAAAATTCTTGAAATATTGTTTTTACACATTTACAGCAGTGAGGCTTTTATATGCATAACAGGGGAAAGATATTGACTTTGCCTACAATGGAAGAATGGATGGTGAACTTGATGGAGCTGCCCAAAATGGTAAAGCTGACAGCTTTAATGAGAGAAATGACATTGATTAATTTGAATGCTGATTGGAAGTCCCTTTTGGACTTTTCATATGAAACAGAAAAATAAAATAAAATCATGATATATGGATTGATGATTTAAAAAGGAAAAAGTAAAAGTTATATTGTAAACTTAGAGTAAGAGCTAATATAAATTTACATTTATATCTATTATAAAAGAAAATCAAAAGTCATTTCTTTGCATTTATTTTTCTTTCTTTTTCTTCCTGCTACATTTCAAAGAATTTTAGCTGGGTGCCTCATGGCCTAAAAATTGATTAGTTATTGATTGTTTACACAACTGATGTAGCTTCCCTGGCCCTTGACTTAAATCTCATACCCACCATAACAATGTTTGTTTACATGGTAAAAACAATGGATTGTTGTAACTATGTATCATTTATGTGCTTTCAATTGTATATCAATGCAACTATGGATCATTCAGACATTTCAACATTGTATCATTTCACGTGTAATCATTAAGCTTCTGTCTTCTCAGTGACCTTTTACAGGGCACGTACAGGGACAAGGAGTCAAACATTTGCAGAAATGGTTTATTCACTTGGGATTACATTGTCTGGCATGCAGCTTGGTAAAGAAGTAATATCCTGATCAAATATAATTCCTGCCATCCTGTCTGTCCTGATATCCTGCTGTTTTCTGAGTCATTGTTAAATTTGTATATTCCATCTGACCTAGGCTTAACCTAGGTTCTGAATAAACAATCACCCTCTCTTGAATGAGCATAATAAAAGAGCTTGTACCCAGCCATTCTGGGCGCACTCATCTCGAGGAACTTCGTCTCCTGTCGTTTTTCTCTCCTTCGCTCCCTGTCATGAGACGCCCATCTGATGCGGGATAGCAGATACCGCATTCTGGTGACCCCGACGTGATTCCCTAAGGGGGATACGCCGCAACGCGCTCATATCTTACTCGCTCGAGGGGAGCTGTGCACATCATCGGATCTGAAACACGGTCTCGACTTTCGTAAGTATGGGCGGAAACTTTTCTCAACAACAGACGGAGCATCTGAAGGAATTGAGGGAGTTAGTTGCCTCTTCTTCTAAATATTCTGCTAATTTAAAGGGCTCGCCTGTAAAAATTAAACCTATTGCTACACTATTGGCTTATGTGTGGCAACATTGTCCCACTTATCCAGAGAAAGGGTCCTTAAAAATCTCCATTTGGGAAAAAATTGGTGACTATCTCCATAGTCCTCCTCGTGCACCTATTGGCATTTTGGTCACTTGGAGGAAAATTATGGAGGCTTTAAAAGTCCATTATAAAATAGAATTTGAATCTCCTCCACCAAATTGTGATAACTTTCCTGTCCTTCAACCCTCCGCTCCCAATGATCAAAAATCCTTAGGAGAGCCTCCCTCCATCCAATCCACTTCTTTAAAAGGAGAGCTCTCGTGTCCTCCACCACCACCCCGAAAGGGGGGGGGGTGTTGTAAAAGCCATTCAACAAGCCTTTTAGAAATAGATGAGGACAATTTTTGGTCTGGGAGTCAGAATTAGAAATGGGGCAGGCAGCCAGCCCCACAACAAAGGCTGCTGGGTACGTCATGAAAATGCTACCCATAGCTTTCACTCTGTCACTTCTGTTTTGTTTACAGAACACTCTATCACTCACTCTTTTGTTCCTTCCTTACTCCTCCTATGGAAAAGAACCTTAAAATCTTTTCCTCTATTCAAGCTAGATATAGGGGGACCTAAATGTCCTTCTCTTGTATTATGGATTCCTCCAACCCAATTAACATTCTTGATGAATGACCAAATTAATCTTCATTGTCATTATTGTAATTATTATCCTTTTTCTACTAATTGCATTCCCTTTTCATCTCTTAAATGTTCTACAACTAACTTGTCCATAGTCCTCTCTCCTACTTGTAATGCTTTTATATACCCAAACTCTGATCCTGTCAACAAACAACGCTTCAAAAGAACTGTCCATGACGATCCACAGAAGCCTCACAGAAAATATAATATTACTTGGACTATAAAAGATTTTCAGGGCATTCCTTTAAGCTCTACAACCAATTCTTCTCGCATAGAAGACTTCTACCCACCACTTCAATTTGATTTGGCAGAAATGCTTGTAGGCTCCACCGCCTACAACTCACCTTCTCATCCACCTGAGCCTAGTCATAAATCCCCATTCTTGCAACCCATAACACAAGGAGTTAACCCATTGATTCCAATGATCAAAGCTTCCTATGCCTTGCTGAACTCTTCAAACTCATCAATTGCCTCCACATGTTGGCTTTGTATTTCTGCCTCTCCACCTTTTTACGAAGCCATCGCTTCCCAAGAAACCATTGCTAATTCCACATCAGACGAACGTTGCCGTTGGAGGAACTCCACTATTACTGTTTCTTCCATCACTGGGGTTGGTTGTTGCTTGGGAAATATTCCATCCACTTACTCACAATATTGTCATAATGTTTCTAATGGCTATCATTGTAATGTATACCTTCCTAAGAACCGCCTTGGCCGCTCCCACACCATCGGAGGATACTCTGCAGTCTACACCACCTCAGGAGGAAATTTAACATCACGCCTGAAAGGAATGTATTTTATCCCTGGCAATAACTCTGTCTGGGCTTGTTCCACCGGTCTCACAGCATGTGTCTATGGGGATGAACTTATTAAATCCAAATCATTTTGCATTCAAGTATGGCTTGTACCAAAAATTAACGTGTATAACTCTGATGATTTTAAAACAAAAGGTTAAACATGTATAATTGGTATCAAAGCTTGTTTTCTATTTCACCATGGCTTACAACCCTTATAACTGCATTGGCAGGACCATTAATAATCATTATATTAATATGTATTATAGGACCTTGTTGTTTTAATAGAATATTGCAATTTTTGAAAAATCAATTATCCTCCATAACTGCTAATGTTAATGTGTTATTGCAAACTCATGTCAAGCCCTTAACACCGGATGAAAAAATGTCACTGCTGAGTTACCGCTCCTTGGACAACCCTGATGCTGACGGATCGCACCCCTGCCTAGATGACTGGGACGATGAACATTTTAGAAAAAAGGTTCCTGTCTTCTTGGACAAGGAAGAAGATTCGTCATAAAAAATAAAAACAGAGGAGATGTTGTAACTATGTATCATTTATGTGTTTGCAATTGTATATCAATGCAACTATGGATCATTCAGACATTGCAACATTGTATCATTTCACGTGTAATCGTTAAGCTTCTGTCTTCTCAGTGACCTTTTACAGGGCACGTACAGAGACAAGGAGTCAAACATTTGCAGAAATGGTTTATTCACTTGGGATTACATTGTCTGGCAGGCAGCTTGGTGAAGAAGTAATATCCTGATCAAATATAATTCTTGCCATCCTGTCTGTCCTGATATCCTGCTGTTTTCTGAGTCATTGTTAAATTTGTATATTCCGTCTGACCTAGGCTTAACCTAGGTTCTGAATAAACAATCACCCTCTTTTGAATGAACATAATAAAAGAGCTTGTACCCAGCCATTCTGGGCGCACTCATCTCGAGGAACTTCGTCTCCTGTCATTTTTCTCTCCTTCGCTCCCTGTCATGAGACGCCCATCTGATGCGGGATAGCAGATACCGCAATGGATGGAAATTAATCAAGGAGAGAAACAACCTGGAATTAAGGAGGATCTTTCTAACAGTGAGGATAATTAACAGTGGAACAACTTGCCACCAGAAGTTGTGGATGCTTCATCACTAGTACTTTTTAAGAAAAGATTGGATAGCCACTTGTCTGAAATGGTGTAGGGTCTCCGGCTTGAGCAAGGGGTCGGACTAGGAGACCTCCAAGGTCTCATCCAGCTCTATTCTGATTGATTGTACAGTTATTACCTCTGTATTTATTTATACTTCATCCTCTGTTCCCTGCTCTTCCCCATTTTCCTGACATATCTCAGGGCACTAAACCTTCATCAATTATGCTAGAAATTTGAAGAACTGCATCATCATATTTCCAATGGCCTTTGGATAGTTACCCATAAAGACCAACATGGTGGTACTCAGAGAATCATCTAAGGGCAAATCTCCTTTAATACTCAGGAAGCAGAGGATGTAATAGCTGCAAGAAAGACTTTACTTGACAAGAAATACATTCTCTATGCCTATTGCTTACCTCCACATTTCTACGTCTCATTGTCATGGTGAGATCCATAAGGAGTTTCCAATGAATGCTAACTTTTCTGGTTTTCAAGGACATTGATTGTCACAATAAGAAATATATTGTCACTGCTTTTAATAATAGGCTACAGATTCTACTTCTTGTTAGCATTTATATCTCATAGCACGGGCAACTCAGAATATGTTTCTACATATTCCAGTTCTCTTGATCTGAGCATCTGGACATACACAGGATTATTAATATACAATTGTGTGGTAAGATATACTAAAAGACTGAGATACTGACTAGATTAACCCATGACAGTAAGCGTGGTTTGTTTAGTACTAACATAACCTGTGGAATAAACCCAGATATTCTGTGTTTTGCTAATGCAAAATTATCACCAAGTTATGTGAACCAAGCCATAGTGGCTTATTGAACAAAATGTAATTTTAAAACATGGCTCTGAACAATTGTAAATCCAACCAATTATATCTCACAATATTTTGGAATATTAATTTAGCCACAGGATTTCATGACATACATTGGATGTCCTTAACATCTTGGATAGTACTGTATTATGAAAATCATGTTAACACAATCTTTTGGAATTCTTACTTATTCTTAAATAACGTATTTTTAAAAATACAATCAAAGTGATATACAAGCTCTCTTTCAGCCTATTCTCTTCCATAGTTCAGGTTTCAAAATATGTTGTTATTTAACTATGGCAGATCCAGAAGGTTAACATCATTTCCCAGATCATTGGTTGCTCTCTCTCCCCTCTTTGGAAGAGCTTTATAGCTCCTGCTACCTTAAGAAAGTTCAAAACATTCTCAAAGATCCATCTCATCCTGGGAATCCCCCCCGCCTTTTTTTTTGAGCTATTACCATCTGGCAGACCATACAGAATATTAAAAAAGAAGCACAAATAGGCTGAAAAACAGCTTCTATCCCATTCTACTGTAATCCCAGTTCTACTGTATAGTGCAGTGTTGGTCGGGGGGTTTTGGTTCAATGTGCGGAGTGTGAAGGATGTGTGTTTGTGTTTATTTTCATGGTCATGATCTACATTGAAGATGGTGTTTGATTTCATTGTACGATGTGCAATGACAATAAAGTAAACTAAACTAAACTAAACTGGCATTGTTACAAAAGAAGCAATTGAGGTCAATGCCAAATATTTGAATGGCCTTTTCTCTGGACATATTCTACATAGTTTGCATGACACTTTGGGACTGAGTTGTTGAAAGCAATTGTTGATAAGTGGCTCAGTGGTTAGAGTATAGTACTTCAGGCTACTTCTGCTGACTGTTGGCTGCCTGCAATTTGGCAGTTTGAATCCCACCAGGCTCAAGGTTGATTCAGCCTTCTATCCTTCTGAGGTTGGTAAAATGAGGGCTCAAAATTGTTGGGGGCAATATGCTGACTGTAAAACCAAGTAGAGAGGGCTGTAAAGCACTATGAAGTAGTATATAAGTCTAAGTGCTGTTGCTGTAAGCTTGCCACTGCATATCATATAGCAATATCAATATCCTGGTAAAATACCACCTACACATCACAGATATCTTCCCTACGGAGTGTCATTGTGACATTCATGTATCAGCACCCAAGGAACAGAATTTGGCAGGCATGGCTTCACAGACAACCCAAGCAATTGCTTAGGGTAACAATATATTTAAGTGTGCCAGGGAAACAGTATGTAGCCTAAGACAATGACTCTATCTTCTTCTTAAAAACCAATTTTGGTTTGCTTCAATAAAAGGCTTTTCAAAATAATTTTCTGAAAATGTTGATGTTAATTATTCATCAGATGCTTTCCTGATATTTCACGGTGATTTATATTTTACATCCCAAATTAGACTCTCCATTAAAATCCATTCAGAAACAAACTTCTGGGAAATATCTCCTAGGAATGGTTTCCATTTCCACCTCTTGCACCCTTGAAAACATAACGGAGAATGTAGACATGCACACTGTGGAAGCTAGAGATGTAGCATAGCAAGCCAACCCAAAGGTGCTTTTCCAAAAGTCAACTGGACTTTCTTTGTTTTTGCTTGAAGACATGTTGCTTCTCATCCAAGCAACTTCTTCAGTTCTGACCGAATGGTGGAGAATGGAAGGATTTATATTCCTTGAAGTCATCTGGTCATTAGTACTCTTTCTGAATGCTATTTGCACAATTCAGGTGATCCTGAGGGCAC
>BLBF01000026.1:22032139-22060155 GCA_015471245.1 Laticauda colubrina
CCATCTACAGGCTCTGTAAACTCTACTACGGGAAGAAAAAGAGTCAGCCAAGAAGTCTCTGGGTCCAAAAATGGATCAGGAGAAGAGCAGAGTACGGACTGTACAACAAACTGATGGTGGAGCTCAGGAGCGAAGACACTCGGGCATTCCAGAACTTCATGAGGATGCCTCCAGCCATGTTTGACGAAGTTGTGCAGCAGCTGACACCCAGGTTGACTAAGGCAAACACCAACTTCTGGCCCAGCCTGGAACCTGGGCTCAAGGTGGCACTGACTCTGCGCCACCTGGCCTCAGGGACCACCTACAGGAGCATGCAGTACGGATGGAGGGTGCCACACAACACCATCAGCATTGTGGTCAGAGAAGTGGTGCAGGCCATCATCAAAGAATACATGGAGGAGCTCCTCCAGTGCTCCACCACTGAAGAAGGCTGGAAGAAAGTTGCAGAGCAGTGGTATCAGAGGTAGAACTTCCCCCACACCGTTGGAGCCATCGATGGCAAGCACGTGGCCTGCAAAGCTCCAGCCAAGTCAGGGTCCACTTATTTCAACTACAAGGGCTTCTTCAGCATCATCCTCTTCGCCATGGTCGATGCTGACTACAAGTTCATGTACATCGATGCTTCAGGCAACGGCTCAGCTTCAGATGCCCAGGTATACAATGCCAGTGACCTCAAGGAGGGGCTGCAATGCAACCTCATCATGGGCTTCCCAGATCCAGACCCCCTGCCCAACGACACGCAAGATGTGCCCTACTTCATCATGGGGGATGACGCCATCTCCCTCAGAACCTACCTCATGAAGCCCTACACCTCCAGATGCCTCACCCGTTAAGAGAGGATCTTCAACTACAGGCTGTCCAGGGCAAGGTGGGTGGTGGAGAACGCCTTTGGCATCCTGGCCAACAGGTTCCAGGTACTTCTCACCACCATGCAGCATTGCCTAGAGACCATGAGGAACATCGTGGAAGCTTGCTGCATCCTGCACAATCTCATGCGCACCCACTACCCAGTCTTGTAGAACAGGCTAGTAGACCTCCAACAAGGCAATGGGGACATGGAGCCTGGGGAATGGAGGCAAGGGCAAAACCTGATAGACACTAAGGATGTGCAAGGCCCCAACAGAGCCTCACGTGAAGGGAAGAAGCAGGGCAACCTCCTGAAACACTGGTGCAACCGCCCAGCTGGAGCGGTGGAGTGGCAAGACAGGATGATAGATGATTAATGGATGCTTCCTTCAACCTGTCTCATCACACTGATGGGATTGTGCCATGTATGTTGAGTGGGCCTACAATGAACAGGGCATTTAATAAAGAGTTGTGTTTATGTTGAAATGTGTGGATCAATGATTAAATTGTTATTGATAATAAAGGGCCATAGGTGTGGCACCTGGGAGGGTGGACCATACAGTCCCACTATGCTTGCACTGGAGTTTTATCTATCCCACAGCTATTACCCATCCCAAAGGTATCCCTGCTCATTCCACAGGTATCCCTGCCCACCCCACTGCTATCTTAACCCATCCCACAAGCATGCAAAGGCTTAAACCATTTCTAAAAGTTTCCACCAAGACTTTATTAAAAAAAAGAAATGAGGCAAGTGTGTGAATCAAAGATAGACTTTATTAACAACAAGCTATAAAAGAAAAATGACCCAAGTCAAGTGTCCAAATAAAGTCCACAGGTAGCCAGCCAGCCAGTCTCTGGCACTCCTCTTGGTCGCTCAGTCTCAGGGGTGAAGGGTCCAGGTGCTGTGGAGGTGGCTGGTGCTGGAGTGCTTGTCTGGAGCGCCATTGGGGTACAGCATCAGCAGAGTAAGCACCAGCAGAAGCACCACCGCCAGAAGCAGCAGCAGCAGCTCCTCCAGAAGCAGAAGCAGCAGAAGCTCCAGCCCCAGAAGAGCGAGCCCGTGCTACAGAAGCCCCAGAAGAAGCAGAGTGAGGGCCAGGGGGTGGGATGGTGGCCCTGTCCCTCCTGCCAAGGCTGGCAGCAGATGGCTGAGGCTTTCTGTTCTTCCCCATGGTTGTGGGGTTGCTGGCTGGCAGGGAGGCTGGCAGGAACTAAGGCTGGCAGGAAGGCTGGCAGGCAGGCAGGCACCAAGGCTGGCAGGCAGGCTGGCAGGCTGGCAAGCAGGCAGGCACCAAGACTGGCTTGCAGGAAGACTGGCAGGAAGGCAGGCACCAAGGCTTGCAGGAAGGCTGGCAGGCAGGCACCAAGGCTGGCAGGAAGGCTGGCAGGCAGGCAGGCACCAAGACTGGCTTGCAGGGAGGCTGGCAGGCAGGCTGGCAGCAAGGCTGGCAGCAACACTGGCATGCAGGCAGACAGCAAGGCTGGCAGGGAGGCTGGCAGCAAGGCTTGCAGGCAGGCAGACAGCAAGGCTGGCAGGGAGTTTGGCAGCAAGGCTTGCAGCAAGGCTTGCAGGCAGGCATGCAGGCAGGGCAGGCAAGGCAGTCAATGTGTCTGGCAGCAGGTCTTTCCTCTGAATGGTGACCTGCTTCTGAGCTGCTTCCCTTTATATCCACGGGGCTTATGCAATGTATCCTCCCCGCATGCGCAATTAACGCTCGGCATCCGTTAGGCTTCCGCTGTGCATCCACTTCATCCGCTGTGCATCCGCTCTGCATCCACTTCATTCGTTCCATGTCCGCTTTGCTGAGGTCCCCCGGAAGCCTTGCGGATGTGCCATCCGCTTTCATCCGCTTCCCTCCACTGGGCTTCCATTCCGCATCCGCTTTCCATCCACTCTGCGTCCTCCCCCCGTCCATTCCTTTCCGTGTTATCCGCTCTGGTTATGCAAATTTTCACCCCTTTTGAGAGCGGGTAACAACGGATGGAACATTTTTCTCGTCCGCTGTGTCTTTTTTACAAACGTTTTGCATCTGTTGGGCAGTGTGACAGGGCCTTTAGAACTTCAGAGTTTGGGTTTTCAGCTCTGAATCATATTAACAAGTTTCACATAAGAGATTGTACCTGCAGCTGATATAATAGTGCAGGGCATAACAATCAAAACAATCAAAACTTCCATGAAGAAATTGAATTCAAGTGACATTTTGAAATTAGATATTTCAGAAAAAGCTATTTCTTAATAAAGTTTTTCCTGTAATAAAAAAGTTCAGTATTAAAAAAAATGTCACAGCACTAAAGGAAATACCCAATAACTTATTTGAAGGATGCAATTATATTTAATAATCTGAAACACCTTACTCATATGATGGATTTTAGAAAGTTGCAGAGATTTTGAATTTTATTTAGCTACCCTTTCATGTAAAGGAACAATGAGGGTGATGTCATTTATTATGGCTGTGTACAGCTCGGATGGGTGATTTGATTCAGATGACAACTCAGAAAAGTTATTGAATATTGTTGATATACTCAGAATTCTTTTTGGTAGATGGCAGCTATATAAATTTGTTAAACAAACAAACAAACAAACAAATATTGTTTCAACATTTTTCAACTGAATCTAAAATTAAAATATTATTTTTTACTTTTGATTCTCATTATTGAACTGAATCCTGAGAGGATTCAAGATCCTTATTGAGTCCGTGGCTTCCATCCATTCATTCAGTGATCATTTGAACCTGCAATGGTGCTGAATGAGGAGGTCTTATGACTAGAGTTCCAGCCATCACAGCATTCCATGGTCATGTGATCAAGATTTCCAACAATCCTTGCTAACTTCCCATAAGCCACAGGTGTCAAACTGTAGAGTCTCACCCCTGCATAGAGCTTAGTTGCTTTTTTACAACATAAAAATTAAGAGATTATCGATTGACTAAAAATGTATAATGATTATATTAGCATGAATAATAATTAGATCTAATATAGTACCTTTAACTGAACCCTAATTTACATCACCTATTATGATATCATTTTTTTTTCTGAATGCGAGCTTTCCATTTCAATGATATTGGCACACAGGCAATTTGTTCCTAAACATCTTCTGTCAGTGGGTAACTAAATGTAGACTGGGGTGGGCTTCAAAAATTTCAGCAACAGGTTCTCTGCCTGGTTGTTTCGTGGGCGTGGTCACGGTGGATTGTGTTTTATGGCCTAGTCGACCTTCTGCACAACAGTGGGGGGCAGTGTTTTTGCCTTCCCCAGGCTCCAGAGACTTTCCTTGAGCCTCTGGGAGGATGAAAATGGCATCCCCCAGGCCTGTTTCTGGCCTTCCAGAGCCTCCAGGATGCCCATGTGTCACCCTCCCCAAGCTTTCACGCAGGCCCTGCACTTACCTTTCATCCAAAATGGGCCGCGTGGAGACTCCTGGGAGAGGAGGGGTGGGCAGGGCCATCCAGGGGTGGGATTTGGTGGTTCTCTGAACTGGCCATAACATTAGCTACAGGTTCTCCCGAACATGGATGAACCCGTAGCAGCCACCCCTGACACTAATCGAGCATATTTTTATTTTGTCCATATATGTTTATACTAGAGAGTTTCATGATTTTAATTGGTCTAGGTCTCATGCTAGAGGCTTCAAGATTGCTTCCTCTTAAAGAGGACAAGAGTCCTCATACAGATGAAAAATCAATCTACTGGGTAAAGGCAATTCAGTGTGTAAAATCCATACATTCAATATACCAAATGGAAGTTTCAGTATTCCTTCCAACTGTCTATTGTACTTTTGAAACATCTGGACACCCAAACATTATATCACTGTTATTATCTTTTTAAGGGAAAATAAGTATTGATATACCAGTATGGACCGTGCTGGAGATGTGCAGAAGTCATTGCCTAGACAAAAGGATCTGAAGCATTATTTAATTCAGTACAGTTAGATAACATTCAGAAGTGGCTTGGGCAGACACATTCTACATTTACTGAACTATAAGAAGGAGGTAGAATATAATTAGACTTGGAAGATAGCCAATCTCAATAAATGTAGCTTTAGCCTGGTTAATAATAACAATAAACTTCAGCTGAGTTTAGTTAAGTTAAGTTAGCCTTCCTGTAGAGAGTATTTTCTGGTCTGATCCATTAAATAGAGTGGATATCCAGTTATAATAAAGATAGTTGGAATAGGTGGTCAAAATACAGTTATATAAGAGTTAATCAGCAAACCATTATTGTCTGAATTTGGACCTGTTATCTATGGCTTACCCATAGTTAATATTAATTATGGCTTAGGATATAATTGAGCATACTCTGTGTTTCTATCCTATAAATATACTTTTTTCATAGAATACCATAATTGGTTATCATTTGTTTCTCTTGATTTATAACCTGTTAGATTTATAGAAATAAATATTTATAGTTTTGCCTTTTAAGATAGGAAAAATACAGTATAAAAATGAACTCTTTTATTATTCCATTTAGTTTACTTTGTTAAGTCAAGGCCATAAACAAATGGGGGTTATCATTCTCCAGCTGTTCTTTTCTGGCAACCTAGTAACAATATCGAGAATGATATGTTTACATTTTGTTAACTAACCAGGAAACAATGAAAGAAAGAAATAGTTTGGTGAAAAGACAGTAGTACTTTCCATGTACTGCATATAACCAAATGCTTATGTTGGGGTGTATTGCTGTAATAAGTAAGTTCTGTTGACGGCTATTTATGTCAGCCTTGTTTAAATTTGCAAACAGAACTTGACAAAATTAAAGCAAGTGTCAAGAGGTTGGTCAACACTTTGCTACACTACACAATGTGATATGAAGACATTTCAGAAAACTTTAATATGATAAGAAAAAATTGTGTGTTTGTTGGCCAAAAAGCCAGAACATCTTGAATCAACATAACTGACATGACATTTAAGGATTTCTTATTTTAAGGGGAGAATTGAAGCATCAAGAGTCATCAATGTAAAAAGCTACCAGAATTTCATCAAAAAATTTGCAAACAGCTACAAGGAGAAATTGGATAATTACATCTCTAATGAAAGAGTAAAGTTTAATGTTAGTTTCCCAGGTAAAAATAATAATGGACATACTGTACATTTCTGTCTAGTGACATAGCTTGATTAAGGTTCATATATATGCAAAGAAATATTGTCTGTAAGTTATTAAAAGCAATAAAAATAATTAGAACTGAATAATTTTACATTAGGAAAGACATGACTTTGCACTAATCATAATTTTTCAATGAACATAATTGATATTCTAAATTAGTGACTATCCTTATATGCCCATTTACTAACTTTATAAAATTATTCTGCTTTTATTACCAAAGAAACAGTAGTGATCTTTCAAAAAATATTTCAATTTCATTTTTCTATATAATTTTTATGAAAACTTTTAAACAAGAAGATACAAACTAATACAAACTAGTAAAAAGTAAGGAAGAAAAAAAGAAAATGAAAGAAATGAAAGAAAAATAAAAAGTACAAGAAAAGAAAAAAGTTGAAAATTAGAAAACAAAAAAGATACAAATAACATTTGAAATTCTTCACAGCAGTTGTTACAAATGTATTTTTAACCTCTCTCATCATGCTACTCTTCATTCTATAATGCATCCTATGTAATTGTCAAAACTATAAATCACAAGTTCATTTTTTATTTTTACACAAAAAGCCCATAAGAGGATTCCAGTCAACAGAAAGATCTGAATTTCAGATATTTTAACAAGCATAACAATTTAATTATCACCACCTCTAAAGGAAAGAAATTTTCTATTGAATAATCTCAGTTTAAAGAAAAGATTGGCATTATGATGATAGGGAATATAAACAGCCCAATATTGACATATTGGCTTGTTGAGGTTCTCTTCGATTAGCCTTCATTTGTAGACATTTCATGAACTATCAAGGTAACGTCTTCAGTGTTGTGCTGTTGGAGAAATGAAGTGCAATATATAATTGCCTATTGTAGCCAATTTTTTTAATAATAATTGGATGGCTATGCTGTTGAGTGTGGTTCGCTATGTGACTGTCACATTGTTATCAGTTTCTTTTTATATGCCTGCTTATCTGGGTGTTAGAGAATAGTTGGAAGGTAAAGAAGGAATGTTGTATCATCTGGGCTTTGGTTTCTTTCTGTTTGACCTTTGGGCATGTCTTTTGAATGGTCCATAGATGATATCTCCTATCTTTCCTTTAATATTCACAGATTTTTAAATCACCTCATTCATCTTCCCATCTTTAGTAAACATTCTGTCAAATTCATCTAGATGCTCCAGAAGTTATTTTTGCCACTTATATGTAACTTGCAATTATCTATGCTATTTTCTCTGTCAAATATAATCTTGCATTTTAAAACATTAGTTTTCAAATCCATGCTCTTTGTTGGATTATGCAACCTATCTGACATTCAGTCCAATTTATTCGGGTTCTCTGCCAGCAATATAACAAAAGTACATGCATATTATCATTTCCAGTCAACTGATCTCTAACATCACCACTAATACTTCTTATACTTTTATGCAATCAAGGGCCATGAATTTCTTTGTCTTACTCCATATTCATTTGCTAAACCTTCCACTTATTTTCATGCATATTTTCTTTCATCATATTATGTTCTAATACTATTTAGCAAGTATAAACTTTCAGCTCACATTCAAACAAAATATTCTATCATTCAAGCTTATTCATTTTTATGAGATGCTTTCTTTAAATAAATGTATGATAAATTTTCTTTTCATGTTCATTCATTTCTTGATGACCTGCTGAAGACTTACTCAGGATAAAACTGGGTTGCCATGCTTTACATATTGTCACTTCAGGCATTCTCTCAGTCAGAACTCTCTGCCCAACACTTTCAAAGACACCCTTAACACCCTCACTCTGAGTTTTTGCATTCTGGGTTACTACCTTTCCCTTTTAATAGTGGAAAACAGTGGAAAAATACAGACACTTCTAGTCATCAAACACAGATGCAGTCTTATGCACAGATTAGTTGCTCAGCTAAACTGTAAAAAACTAAATTCTCACTTTAATATTTCCACAATTACATCTTCAGAGTTACTATTTTTCAATATTGTATTAATATTCAATTTTTTCCCATGGATATTAATATTTATTGATTTATCTTTGCATATGACTATCATTCTCATATCAATATCTAAAACGCTCCTTCCAACAATTCCTTTCTTCAGAATGCTTCAGAATTTCATGCTTTATGTTTTTTTTAAATTTCACATACTTTTTGAGTTCCTTGTTAGTTCTCACCATCTATTTCCAAAACAATGTATTTCCATTGCATCCTTTTGATTATTGCCATGAACAGAATCTTTAGGATGTTGTTACATAATTTTAATCACTCAAACAGCTTCAAACAGCTTCCACGTCCGTTTTCCTTAATCTACTTTCCACTCATTTTGGGGGGAAAATAATCCTTTTTAAGAAAGAAAAATTGAATGTCAAAGGAAGCAAAGCACTTTTGCACAATCAAACCACAGTTGCAAAGTGGTGATTCATTCCCTTTGAGGTGAGTTAACCAGGCACAACTATCCTAGAACTCTTGCCAGATCATCTGACAGTTTTTTTCCCCCCCGAGAGAAGTCAAACCAGCTAAGCGAGTAGGCTAATCATACTGGTAGATCCTGTTTCTCTTGTTCAATTCCCACTTGTCTCAACACTTCTTTTTTCTCTCTAAATATCAGTTACACCCAACCGTGCTCCTTTTTAGCCCTCATAATAATTGAAGCTAAAACTCTACCACTAAACAAATGAAGTCGAAGGAATCTGTAATATATTTCTTCATAGATCATATCTTGGGATTCTACCAATTCTTAAACTGAAAGCTCAATTCTAAGTCTAGAATACTCATTCAAAAATGCTGATATAATAAATTAATGCTGGATTCCCTTTTTGGGTATTGATATAAATGAATGAACATATATTTGTACAAAGGTAACAAGAACACAAGAGCAACAATAACAAAAAGCCTAACCCACTAACAGTAACACTGAGACATCAAAATGTCACAAAATGAGCCTTGGAATGACTAACAGGAAGCAACTAACAATGCACAGGAGGACAAGGAGACAAGGAAGATGACCAAAGCAAGAAGTACCTCTTCCTGCCCTGCCCACACTACCACAACAGCAAATGGCCCCTTGAAAATGAAACTATCTTCTAGGTAATGGGAATCTCCATCTTTAATTTTTAAGAAGATAAATACTTCTCCAGGTAGTATTGGTATGCAATTCAGGATGTGTGTTTTTTGGACTTTCTGCTCCTGCTCAAAGAGCAGATGATAGCTGTATCCAAGCTGTATCTTTTCACAGATTAGTTCTAAGTACCAAATATGTATTCATTACTGGATTGGGAGCAGTGGTGGGATTCAAACATTTTTACTACCGATTCGGTGGGCATGGCTTGGTAGGGATAGTATGGCTTGGTGGGTGTGGCTTGGTGGGCATGGCAGGGGAAGTATACTCTAAAATCTCCATTCCCACCCCACTCCAGGGCAAGGTCACTGCAAAATCCCCATTCCCTCCCCATTGCAAAATCCCATTCCCTCCCTACCCCACTAACCTGCTTTCTAGTCTGTTCTCCTGCGCAGGGCAACAAAAGAAGACCCAGCCAATCATCTGGGACGTGAGAGGCAAAGAATAGATGGGGGCAAGGACAGTCAGAGGTGGTCTTTGCCAGTTCTCTGAACTACTCAAAAATTCTGCCACCGGTTCTCCAGAACTGGTCAGAACCTGCTGAATACCACCTCTGATTGGGAGGCCCTTAGAAGCTACTCATCTCCTGGTCACCTTGTATGTACACTATAGTACTTCAATACTCTCAACATGAAACTCCTTTTGAAAACCACTAGGAAGCTTCAGGTGGACCAAAATGGGGTGGCAACATGTCATTAGAAATATGCTGCAGCATCTAAGTATCACATTTGCTATGTAAGTTACTTGGATTGCAATAGGCTTCCGGGTACTGGTTATTGCTTCCAAAGCCCTAGGCATTGGAATAGGACATAATTATTTGAGAAGTTGTCTTTCTCTCACTGTTTCCATGGGGTTCTTGGTGCTCTCTTAGCATGGTGGTTTTCTTGACTGATGATATTATCTAGTTTGGTAATGAAACCATCAAGCTCAGAGAGCAGAAACCTACACTTCAACTCTGAGCTACAAATTTCCACTTCTATTGACCCCATTGTTTGTGCATTGCTTGTCAGTAAGATCATATAGAACTGGCATGCTCCGGTCCTAAATATTTAAGAGGAAATGGAATGGATGCCTTCTCTATTATAACATCTGCATTCCAGAACAGCATCCTCCCAAGGGATCTGAATAACCCTGACTTTGCTTTTATTAAATGTACCTTAAAAGATCTGACCCTTTCTTCCAGTCCTTTGCAAGGATTGGGGTGTGGGCTCTCTGCATGAGGATATAAATTGTTAATGGTTTTGTTCCTCTGGTCTCTTGGTCTTCTTCTTTCTCTCAAATTGTTCACTCTTCCCTCATAAATTTGTTTTCTATTCCACCCTCACTCATTCTCTCTATTTGATTAAACTATCTCAAACCAAGTCTTTCATATAGCCAGCTGGTTTTGTGTTCAATCCATATTCACTCAGCATTCAGTCATGCTTGGGTTATCTCTTCCCTTATAATAAAGATAACAATCACATTCAGATTACTTTTATATCTCTTGATAGATAAAAGGGAGTGAGTCCTAAAGCCCATGTCACACTGCCCAACGGATGCAAAAAGGACACAGCGGATGAGCAAAATGTTCCATCCGTTGTTATCCGCTCTCAAAAGGGGCAAAAATTTACATAACCGGAGCGGATAACACGGATGCATGGAGGACGCAGGGCGGATGCAAAGCGGATGCGGAACGGAAGCTTAGCAGATGGAAGCAGATGGGAGCAGATGGCACATCCGCAGGGCTTCCGGGGGGTCTCAGCAAAGCGGACGCGGAACGGAAAGAGCGCATGCAGAGCGGACGCCGAGCGGATGAAGCGGATGCACAGCAGATGCACAGCAGAAGCGTAGCGGATGCCTGGCGTTAATTGCGCATGCGGGGAGGATGCATTGCATCAGTCCCGCAGATATAAGGGAAGCAGCTCGGAAGCAGGTCGCCATTCAGAGGAAAGACCTGCTGCCGGACGGATTGGCTGCCTTGCCTGCCCTGCCTGCATGTCTGCCTGCAAGCCTTGGTGCCAGCCTTGCTTCCAGCCTTGGTGCCAGCCTTCCTGCCAGCCTTGGTTCCTGCCAGCCTCCCTGCCAGCCAGCAACCCCACAACCATGCGGAAGCACAGCAAGCCTCAGCCATCTGCTGCCAGCCCTTGCAAGAGGGACAGGGCTACCATCCCGCCCCCTGGCCCTCACTCTGGTTCTCCTGGGGCTTCTGCAGCATGGGCTCGCTCTTCTTGGGCTGGCGCTTCTGCTGCTTCTGCTTCTGGAGGAGCTGATGACAAGCACTCCAGCACCAGACACCTCCACAGCACCTGCACCCTTCACCCCTGAGACTGAGCGACCAAGAGGAGTGCCAGAGACTCATTTTTGTCTTATAGCTTGTTGTTAATAAAGTCTATTTATGATTCACACACTTGTTTCATTTCTTTTTTTTAATAAAGTCTTGGTGGAAACTTTTAGAAATGGTTTAAGCCTTTGCTTGCTTGTAGGATGGGTAAGGATAGCTTTGGGATGGGTTAGGATATCTGTGGGATGGGTAATAGCTGTGGGACGGGTTAGGATAGCAGTGGGATAGATAAACCTCCAGTGCAAGCATAGTGGGACTGTATGGTCCACCCTCCTAGGTGACACACCTAGGGCCCTTTATTATCAATAACGATATAATCAATCATCCACACATGTCAACATAAACACAACTCTTTATTAAACGCCCTGTTCATTGTAGGCCAACCATACATACATGGCCCAGTCTCATCCCTGTGATGAGACAGGCTTCAGCCAGGAAGCATCCATTAAGCATTTACCATCCTGTCTTGCCACTCCACTGCTCCAGCTGGGGAGTTGCACCAGTGTCTCAGGAGGTTGCGCTGCTTCTTCGCCTCACGTGAGGCTCTGTTGGGGCCTTGCACATCATCAGTGTCGATCAGGTTTTGCCCTTGCCTCCATTCCCCAGCCTCCATGTTCCCATTGCCTTGTTGGAGGTCCACAAGCCTGTTCTGCAACACTGGGTAGCGGGTGCGCATGAGATTGTGCAGGATGCAGAAAGCTTCCATGATCCTCCTCATGGTCTCTGGGCAATGCTGCATGGTGGTGAGAAGTACCTGGAACCTGTTGGCCAGGATGCCAAAGGCATTCTCCACCACCCGCCTTGCCCTGAACAGCCTGTAGTTGAAGATCCTCTCTTCACGGGTGAGGTATTTGGAGGTGTAGGGCTTCATTAGGTAGGTTGTGAGGGAGAAGGCATCATCCCCCACGATGAAGTAGGGCACATCTTGCTTGTCGTTGGGCAGCGGGTCTGGATCTGGGAAGCCCACCATAAGGTTGCCTTCCAGCCCCTCCTTGAGGTCACTGGCGTTGTATACCTGGGCATCTGAAGATGAGCCATTGCCTGAAGCATCGATGTACATGAACTTGTAGTCAGCATCGACCATGGCGAAGAGGATGATGCTGAAGAAGCCCTTGGAGTTGTGATAAGTGGACCCCGACTTGGCTGGGGCTTTGCAGGCCACGTGCTTGCCATCTATGGCTCCAACGGTGTGGGGGAAGTTCCACTTCTGATACCACTGCTCTGCAACTTTCTTCCATCCTTCTTCAGTGGAGGGGCACTGGAGGAGCTCCTCCTTGTATTCTTCGATGATAGCCTGCACCACTTCTCTGACCACAATGCTGATGGTGTTGTGTGACACCCTCCAGCCGTACTGCATGCTCCTGTAGGTGGTCCCTGAGGCCAGGTGGTGCAGAGTGAGTGCCACCTTGAGCCAAGGTTCCAGGCTGGGCGCAAAGTTGGTGTTTGTCTTGGACAACCTGGGTGTCAGCCGCTGCACAACTTCGTCAAACATGGCTGGAGGCATCCTCATGAAGCTCTGGAACGCCCGAGTGTCTTCGCTCCTGAGCTCCACCATCAGCTTGTTGTACAGTCCGTCCTCTGCTCTTCTGGCGAACCATCTTTGGACCCAGACTTTTTTTGGGTGCCTCCTTTTCTTCCCGTAGTAGAGTTCACAGAGCCTGTAGATGGTTTCGCACTGTTGCAGAAGGATGGTGGCTGCCGAAAGGACTTTGTCACAATCCACGGTGGACATGACTGGATGCTGTGGAAGAGGAAGAGTCAGATGAAGGCTGCAGAGGTCTGCACAGCTTGGCTGCTGTTCTGAAAGTGAGATGCAGGTGAGTTGCTCCCCCTTTTTATAGGCAGTATAGGTGTCCCTTTGCATCCTCTAGGCATCCTCTAGGCATCCTCTAGACATCCTTAATATCCGAGATAGGTCCCCTCTGCGAACGTTTTTTTCGTTTTACACGCTTTGTTTCCGTTCTGCATCCATTCAGCGTCCGTTCTGCTTCCTCCCTGTGTCCGGACGGATGCGAGTTGCGCGGATGTGCAGCGGACGCCAAGCGGATATAGCGGATGCATAACGGATGCGTAACGGATGCATAGCGGATGCATAGCAGATGCAGAACGGACGAACTGGATACATTTTCCGCGCAAAAGTTTTGGGCAGTCCAAAACTTTCTGAGCAGATGAAACGTCAATAAATGGATGCTGGACGGATAGAGAGGAAGCAAAACGGAGGCAGTGAGTACATCGCGTTTTCGAACGGATGGCAAGGTTTTTTGTCCGTTTTACATCCTCTTTGCATCCGTTGGTTCAGTGTGACATGGGCTTAACTAAGAATACCACTTAACTATGTTGAACACTTAGTGCTAAACAAGACTTAAGGAACATTTTAATCTTGGAATTCTTGATTTCGAAATGGGAAGCCAAGAAACAACATTAATTCTATTACAGAAGAACAATGCATAAAGAAAAGAGACTAAATTTCAGTGAAACAGTTGATAAATGGATCTTACTTTTCCATTTGAACCAAATGCTGTTGGGACTGTAGCCATTGCTTTAAGGCTGGAAAGGCAGAGGGGAAAAAATAATCCTTGCCAAAGTTAAAACTGTAAAATACGGAAAAATTTGTTGAGCAGCTGAGTACAACAGATGGAATGATCTTAAGGGAAATAAACAAAGTTTGGGAATGCAAGCAACATGTTCTAGCAGTCTTCAATAATTTCAGATTTTTAAAAATCAGAAATATAATAGAAACTTCCCAATGCTAAATATTTGGCAGTAGCATCCTACAGAAAAGAAATACATAACCAGAATGCATGAAATAGAAATTGGAGCCATGGTGTACAGAGGAGGCAAGGAGCATTTCTTAAAATAAAGTTTTATTGAGTTTTAACAAAACAAATAAAACATCTTATTTGAGTACAGCATCATTCTGGGTTATCACATTTCCATACAGACACAATTTCATATGCATATTCATCTTATGTATTCAACTTCATATCTTATTATTCTTTTTCCAACTTCTCACTATTTCTCCTTTTACTTCTCTTAATTTTCTTTTATGGTTATCTCATTTTCTTCTTATTCAATTGTATTTCTTTTACCTAAATTTCTATATCTTTTTATTCACTGTACTTATACTTTCGTCTGTCTTGTTTACAATTTCATATGTTCTCTTCCAACATTCTTAAGAAGCAAAATTCCCCTTATGATTGCCAATCAAAGTGCAACACCTTTAAACCTTATTGTTATTATCATATGAAATTTCATTAAACATTGAATTTGTGCATTCTAAAATTATAACATTCAAATTTCTAATATCTATTTTATATCATGTAGATCTCATCATTCAAACTCTGCTTGGTACTTCCCCTTGAAAATGTAAAAAGAAAAATTCTAAAAACACTGCAAAAACAATAGATATATATATACACATGAATAAACAAAATAGTTATTTAAAATCATTCTAGTACTGGTATGCACCTTGTAAATCTTTCACATTTCTTTTCAATATCTATCAATTGAAATGTTTCCCTTCCTTCTTCATTATTAATTAACTGTTAACAAGCATACCATTGGATAGTCATACAGTTTTATCTTATAAATTATTTACTATTAATAAGCAAAATAATTATTCAAATTCATTCTAATAACTGGTTTAAATTTCTTTATAAATCTTTCACATTTCTTTTCAATATTTTATCAATCTTTAGAAACAATTGCAATGTTTCCCTCTCCTTTATTATTGCATTAATTATAAATAAACATACCATTACATAATAATAGTTTTATCTCATAGATTATTTACTTATTTCATTTCTAACTCATTACAGTATTCTACTGTCACAACACTATTTTTTGTACCTTTGCAGAATCCTTTAATCCTAGTACATTTCCCCTTTTTCTTTATTTCCTGTTTTTGTCCCTCATAAGTTCTTTCCCTTTCTATCTTTCCCCCCTTTTTCTCACCCCTTTTTTTATACCCTTCTCTCTCTAATTTTCCCTTCTGTAGTTTTCTTTTCTGCTTCTCCTTGCTGTTGTACTTCTTTTTCAGACTATTTTTCTTTTTGGCTATTCCCTTTGATCTCAAACTTTTAAATCCTTTCCCCCCTTTTCCCCTTACCACAATTTGCATTATTTGGTCATTGATAACGGCTTCTTCTTTGTTCTGTACTTCTTCTTGCTCTTGAAGCTTTTCCTTTTGCTTTTCATAGTTCAAGATCTCCATTTCAAAAAATTCTAATACAATGCCAAAGGATCTTCCTCCCCTTTCTGTATCTTCTTTCTGTTTTTTAAGACTCATCTTCAATTCCTCCAAGAGTGATGCCATTTTAAACACTTTTGAACAACCACCTGATTGACTTTGAGTAAAAACAGAAGAAGAAAGAAAAGATCAATGCCAAAAAACCACCTTTTTTTAATATCACCAGATGATCCCAGACTGTTCCTTCTTGTTTCTTTCCTTTACTTTTCCTTTCTGTGGGTTACTGTATCTTTTAATAAGATTTCAGTTACAATGTATCCTTGGGAGTCTTTTTCAAAGTTTCATTGTTAATCCTCTTTATTTTTCCAGGTGGCACTCCATTTTTCCAAGTCCCACCCTTTTGCCTCCACTCTTCTCCTTTTTAGGGCTTTAAAATTACCAAGAAAAAAAATCTTTATTCTCCTTTTGACACTCAGATTTCAGCTTAAGGTTGCCTATTAATGTCAAAATAGATTAATATAAATTTCTTTCCATACCATTTGTAATTGTCAATATAAAGGTAAAAAAAGGGTTTTTAACCTCCTTTTCTCTCTCCTTCACTGCTTAAAGATCTTCTTTCAGAAGTATCCCTCTAGGTAGTTTTAGATTCAGGGTACCTTGCTTAGAGGTTCTCCTCTTGTTTAGCACAGTCTGTCCTGCTTTCCTCTTTGTCTTCCTCCTGCACAATCTTATCCAGTCGGGTTCTTCTTTGAGGTGGCCATTTCTGACCACCGCTGCAATCGGCTTCAGGGAAGGGAGTTTAGACCAGCCAAGGAGGAGAGATGTGGCTCCCCTCCACTCAGCTAGCAATCTCCCCCCTCTTTACCACCTCTACAGGGTAGTTTCAGCCCCAAATCCAAAGGATCGGGGTGCTAAACCAGTGAGTACAGATCGAAACTGCGCACGATTGCAGATTTCGGTCTGTCGCTGAAGAGACCCAAACCGGAAGTCCTGCGAGGTGTATTTTTGAGTAGGAAAGGTGAGTGCCACATGCTAGAGTTTTGGAAGAAACATAACAATGTATTTTACCTTAATACCAAAGAGGTCATAAGGAGTCAAGTAATGGAGGTATAAATATTATTCTAGAATGGTATTGTTTCGTCAATCTGAAGATATTCTGAAAGAAACCATGAAGTTTGGTGTAATTTGGGAAGAATCAATAGTATGTACAAGCATCTTTGTGTATGGATGAAATTAGTTTGTCTTGATGTGAAAGGGTTGTAAGAATTTAAGAAACAAAATGTAACCTTTAAAATTGTTAAGGGCAAACATTACTTATCTATAAAAGGCTCCTTTAAGGAACATGATAAATCTCTATTAATGACCTTCTTCATTCCAATGTTAGCAAATGACAAATGCTTTGAGTAAAATAGTAAGATATAATGTTATCTGGTCTAATTGGATTGGGTGGACAAGTTTACATCACAGATACTTTGACAAAAGCTAAAGGCTTGGCCATTTTGATTCAAAAGCGATTTTCAATTGATATAAAATAGATTATTATTGACATTATTTCTTATTTAATTCTATGTGCTAAAACTGCAATAGCTATGGTTAATATTTGTGGATCAAATTGAGATACTCCTATTACATTTTATGTATGTTTTTGATACTTGGATGAATGTATTCATGACAAAGTGGAAATATGAGAAGATTTTAATGAAATACTGGATCCTGAGCATGATAGAAATTCACCAGCATGACACCAATCATTAGTGGGGGAAATAATTAAGAATACAGGGAAGAATTCAATAGTTCTCTAGCATTTGATATATGCAACCAAAATAAAATATACATTTGTAACATCACTGATTTTATATCATCAAATTCTATAATGTAATACAATATGATATTTCTTGTGTATAGCGCAATTACTTTGAAATGTTCATTTCTGAAACTGGTCAAGGTAGTGAGAAATTGGTATTTCAATGTCTCTTTATTGAATAATAAAGAATTTGTACAACAGTTTAATTGGAATTCAGAAATATCAAGTGCTCACATTTTTGAATGGGTAGCATATAAAACCTACATCAAAATCCAACTGTTGCTCATGCATCATGCAAAAGTAAGATTAAAAATAAAAGGGAAAATAATTTGAAAGATGAACTGAAAGGTTATTGGCACAAATGATTACATGTCCATCTATTACTTTGTTCAGAAAAACACCAAAAAAGAAAATGAACTAAATACTATTATAACACACCAGACATAATTCATCTAATGTGGTTATAACAGAGACTCTGAGAAACAGGGAAATCACTATTCGCTTAAAACAAAAGAAAGGTAATGCAATAGTTCCAATTATTAGAGGGGAAAGAGATAAAATGTTCAAAATGGGGAAGACCTGAATTATACAGAGACCAAAGGATATATATCACAGAAGATATAGAGGCCTGTTTACATAAAATTGCCTGAGGAAGAGATTTTAAAATAGCAAATGGTAAAACACCAAGATTGTATGGGTTCTCTATAGAGCCATATAAAATATTTATAGATCTTTTGGTACCAAAAGTTTGTCAATTGAATGATGAGATTTTGATAAAGGAATTTTATCAGTGTCATGTAATCAGTTTGTATTATTATATCAGAACAGGTAAAGACCTTGTGCTAATTATCATCCAATTTCTGATTAATATTGATACAAAGATTTTAACAGTAGTGTTAGCAAATAGATTGCAGCAAGTAGAATCCTTTGTTATTCGGAATGATCAAGCAGATTTGTAAAAATTAGGCAAACAGCACATAATTAGGTTAATTGTACACTAATAGATTGAAAAAAGGTCATTTCATAATTTTATCATTAGATGCTAGATAAACCTTTGACAAAATATATAAAAAGGACATGTTGATTGAACTAAATAAGTTAAGACTTCTTCTTGGGAATTCATAAAATGAATCAAGAGATGAGTTGTTCATATGGAGAGTAAAAATTAATGTAATATTGTCTGCTACTTCCCATTATTTAAAGGAAAAAGGATGTCCATTTCCAGCCTGTTTTTAATATCTACATGAAACCATGGTTTATGTACCAGACAGTCTAGGTCTAGGAATGTTTGTGGACTTGTATCTAATTCCGTTGAATACAAATTTATTTTATTTGTAGATAAAAAAAATTCTTCTTCATTTCTAAATTTCACACTAGTATTCAGTGTTAGCAAATGACAAATACTTTTAATAAAATAGCAGGATATTCTGTTGAAGGGTCTAAAATGAAAATGATGCTGTTGAAAGAATCATTAAGGAATATTAATTCCATACTTATACTAAATTCATTAAATATCTAGGTATGCCCAAACCTAAGGATATAATTTAATTAATACAGACTAATTTAGTTAGTAACATATAATATTATGTTAATAATTATTATGATTCATTGCACAGTTAGCCAGATGTTCAGACTGAATTTGGCATTTTTATCCACCTATCAAGTCTTTCCCATTGACCTGGTAAAGGAATATGTTGATATCTGATGATCTTAAACATATTGTTACAGAAAATAAGCTGTTCTGAGTAAAAAGAAGAGACTATATATTGCTAGATGAGATATGAAATGAAGATATTCTTGACTGAAATTTTAGAGAAGGTAATAAGCTTCTAAATTTGTTTGTTCATGTCTTGATGAAAGGGGAAGTCATATTTATTTCTCTTTATATTTTTTTCCTTTACCCCTTTTTTCTCTCTGCATTTTTAAAATATTTATCTTTGTATTTTTAAACTTTAAGAAAAATTACTACATAAAGCAAGGAACTGTTAAGCACAGTACAAATTGCACCAGTAATATATACAGTATGTACAGTATATTTAGTGCATATATGTGTGTGTGTGTGTGTGCACGTGTGCATTAAAGGCCCGGTCCCACTGGCCGACGGATGCAAAACGTATGCAAAAAGGACACAGCGGACGAGCAAAATTTCAGGGGTGGCTCCATCCATTGTCATCCGCTCCAAAAAGTGGTGAAAATTTGCATAAACAGAAGGAAAAGAATGGAAAAGAACGGACATGGGTAGTATGTAGCGGGAATGTTAAACGGATGTTCATAGGAAGCCTAGAGGATGAAAGTGGATGGAAGCAGATGACACCTCTGAAGGGGAGAATTTTGAAGCGGACGCATAGCGGAAGGGATGGATGCATAGCAGATGAAGCGGATGCATCATGGATGCCTACAGGAAACAAAGGGGATGCCACACGGATGTATATTGGATGCAAAGCGTTCACTGCGTATGCGGGGAGTATGAATTGCGTCAGCTCCGTGGATATAAAAGGATGCAGCATGCATGCAGTCAGCATATAGGGGAAAGAAGTGCTGTCACATACATCTTGCAGGAACACCATGGTTCGTCAGTCAGGCAAGAAGAGGAAGTCCGTGTCTACTTGTTCAAGCCCTGGCAAGGTGAAGAAGGCCAGAACCAGCATCCCACCCCCTGGCACTGACTCTGAAGCTTCTGCTGGTGAAGGCCCTGCTGCCGAAGCCCCTGAAGGCCCTGCTGCTGAAGCCCCTGAAGGCCCTGCTATAGCCCCTGCCAGAGGGAGGAAGAGGCAAGGAAAGGAGAAGGGGGAGAGGAAACAGTACACCATTTCTGAGGAGCATGAGGATGAGGTGCTGGAATGGCTGAGGGAGAATGAGTACCTCTGGAGAAAGGGCCATAGACTGTATCAGGACACCAAGAAGAAGCAGGCAGCTTGGAGAGACAAGACAAAGAGCCTGGGGTACACTGCAGAAGTACTCCTTGGATGGTGGAAGCACATGCACACCTGGTATGGCAAACTACACCTCAAGAAATCCGGGCAGGCCACTGTCAAGCTCACTGACCGGGAGATGTACGTCATGGCCAAGTGCAGTTTCCTGGAGGGTGAGATCCACCACCGAGGAGCAGCCCCTCTGAGACCCCTCTCCCTCAGACAGCCCAGAGACAGCCAGTCCTCTTCCAGCCAGGAGCCAGCTACCCTGTCCAGGCAGGTGTCTTCAGAGGGCCCCACAGCAGAGATTCCCGACAGCTGCACTCCCAATGCCGGCGGACTTGGAGGATCCCATGGAGGATGACGCCCTGCTGTCACAAATGGAGGAAGAAGCAGCAGCCACCAGAGGCCAATCCACCCCCACCCCCACCCTCAGCTCCAGAGGATGCAGGCAGAGAGGCAGACTGGAGGGGCAGGACCACAGTGTGTTGTTGGAGATCAGGGACACAATGAAGACCAGCACAGAACTTCTCTCTCAGTTGGTCCACTTGGACAGAGCATCCTCGGGCCGGAACACCTTCATCACCTACGTGAGCCAGACCCTGAGGGACCTGCCTGAGGCCCAGTACCAGGTGATGAAGCAGAAGATCACAGCACTTCTACACAACCCTCAAGGCCCAGATGAAGCTGCTCCTACCCAGTCCAGGTCTGCTCTTCCACCCCAGGCGATGTCACAGCCCTTCCACGGCTTTCAACAGCCCCTCACCTACCAAGGCTATGACTACCAGGATTTCCCACAGCAGAAGCAGAACTTCCCAGTCCAAGCCCAGGTTCATCGGACGCCATAGATGCCAGTACTCACCCAGCTGCAGACCAGACAGCCCCACTACACTCCTCTCCACCACCCATCTTGTCCTGGACAGCCTAGTTGAAGATCCTCTCTTCATGGATGAGGCATCTGGATGTGCAGGGCTTCATGAGGTAGGTTCTGAGGAAGAACGCGTCATCACCAACGATGAAATAGGGCACATCTTGTGTGTCATTGGGTAGGGGGTCTGGATCTGGAAAACCCATGATGAGGTTGCGTTCCAGCCCATCCTTGAGGTCACTTGCATTGTATACCTGGCCATCTGAAGCTGACCCATTGCCTGAAGCATCGATGTAGATGAACTTGTAGTCAGCATCAACCATGGCAAAGAGGATACAGAAGAAGCCCTTGTAGTTGTAATAAGTGGACCCTGAGTTGGCTGGAGCTTTGCAGGCCACGTGCTTCCCATCTATGGCTCCAATGGTGTGGGGAAAGTTCCACCTCTGATACCACTCTTCTGCAAGTTTTCTCCAGCCTTCTTCAGTGGTGAAGCACCTGAGGATCTCCTCCATGTATTCTTCAATGATGGCCTGTACTACTTCTCTGACCACTTTGCTTTTCTGTATGTGGTTCCAGAGGCCAGGTGCCACAGAGTCAGTGCCACCTTCAGTCCAGGGTCCAGGTTGGGACGGAAGTTGGTGCTAGGCTTGGTCAACCTGGGTCTCAGACGCTCTACAAGTTCGTCAAACATGGCTGGTGGCATCCTCATGAATTGATGGAATGCACAAGGGTCTTCATTCCTCAGCTCCACCATCAACTGGTCATAGAGTCCAAACTCCATTTTTCTCATGATCCATCCTTGGACCTACACAGCTCTTGGATGTCTCCTTCTTCTCCTTCTGTGTAAAACTTGATACAGTCTGAACAGGTTTTGGTTCTGGTGATGAATGAGCGCAGCTATCATACAGACTGTGTCATGATCCATGGTGGAGAACAATTGATGATGTTGAAGACCAAGACCAAGGGTAATGAGGTCTGTACACCATGGCGGCTAGACTCATACTGAGATCTAGATTATTTTCTCCCCCTTTTTATAGAAAATATTGGTTGTCCACTACGTGTCCTTCTACATACTGTGGACATACTCCAAACATCCTAAATATACGAGATACATCCCAGATACATTTTTTTTGTCCATTTTTAATACTTTAGAGTTGCATATGCTTATATCCTTTCTATTTCCGTGCTACTAACGCTGTGTAGACGTTCTGTGTACCTTTTGTTTCCTCCCTCTTTCCGTTTTCAGCTGCATGTGAGTTGAGGAGATGGCCAGAGGATGCAGAGAGGATACAGCGGACATTTAACAGATGATAACGGACATAGAATGTTTGTTGCCTGTATATGTCGTGGATGTACATCGTACGTGGTGGAAAGTTCATCCGTTCCCAAAGTTTTGTGCAGCTCAAAACTTTTTGCGCGGATGAAATCACAGTGGACGGATACTCGATGGATAGAGTGTATGAAACACGTATGCAATGAGTACACAATGGATGCATAGCGTTTTCCAACGGATGGCAAGCTTTTTTTAACATTTTACATTCTCTTTGCATCCGTAAGTGCAGTGGGACCGTGCCTTAGAAGAGAAACTGCAGTGAAAAACTTGTGTCACATTTAACTTATTGCAGCTTGGAGTGTCTGTTGGGGAATACATTCCTGTATGACCTGCATAAGGTATTTGTTTTTAAAATGGTTCATCTTAAAAAATATTTCCAAGTGATGCATTTACTAGAAGATAGATATTCACAAGAAAAACTATTAAACAGTAGACCAAAGCAAACAGATTAAGTTGAATTAACCCCAAAAAGCTTCTGGGAAAAAAACTCCAAGACTTCCAAACTTTTACTACAAAGGCTTACATACACATGTACGCACCCAATACAGAAGCCTCTGGACAAGAAGTCTTGACAGTTTCAGGTATAATTAGTTACGTACAAAGTACAAATATTTTTACAAAAACAAGATTTTCTCTTCATCACTTGCTTCAGAGAAAATTCTTGTTTGTGTAAGAAATATTTGTACTTCATATTTAATTAGTTAATTATATTATACCAGCAACTAGTAATATAATAGTTCTGAAAATGCAGCCTATAAATAGTATATTTAAAAACATAAATAAGTAAAAATATTGTAGAAGCAAAGGAGCTTTTTTCAAAAGACAATGGACATTTTTTTTCCTTGAAGACATTTTGCTTTTCATCCAAGAAGCTTCTTCAGTTCTGACTGAAAGATGGAGAATGGAAGGGTTTAATCAGAAGTGAAGAAGCTTCTTGGATGAGAAGTGAAAGGTCTTCAAGGAATTTCAAATTCAGTTGCCTTTAGGGGGGGAAAAAACATCTTTGGTACAACCATGATCTCAATGACTGGGAATCTCCATAGGCATTGTAGAAACAATTTTGAGAAGTATGCTTAAGTTATATTGTGTGTGTGAGAGAGAGAAGGAGGCAGGGAGGGAAGGAGGGAGGGAGGAACCACACACACACCACACATATACACACAGAGAGACATATATACATATAAATATATAAAACACACACATATACATACATCATACACTCATACATACATACACACATACATTCACACGCATACACATGTAACAAATATATATAACATATAACTAATATATGTTCCCAAACCCACTTCTCTTGATGAAAATTATGAGATAGCTTGTATCACGAGGCTATATTTGTTTTCTTTTAGCATTGCATTCTATTTATTTATTTTATTTGGTTTATCAATTATTTACCAGGTAATAGGTATAAGTAAAAACATAATTACGAATACATGGATACATTTAAGAAAAATAAAAGAAACAATAGGACAGGGATGGTAGGCACATTGGTGCGCTTATGTATGCCCCCTAGAGACCTCTTAGGAAAGGGGTGAGGTCAACAACAGACAGTCTAAGGTTAAAATTTTTGGGGTTTGGGGAAGAAACTAGAGTCAGGTAGAGTATTCCAGACATTGACCATTCTGTTGCTGAAGTCGTATTTCCTGCAATCAAGTTTGTTGCGATTAACCTTGAGTTTGTATCTATTGTTTGCTCTTGTTATGTTTGAAGCTGAAGTATTCATTGACAGGTAGGACATTGCAATGTATGATTTTATATACTATACTTAGATCAGACCGAAGTTCTAGGTTTTCTAGGTCTAGAATTTCAAGTCTGGTGGCATAAGGTATTCTGCAACGAGTAGAGGAGGTGCCCCAAAAGGGAGGGCTGCTTCCTTTACCTGCTTCTTCACCACCCACCACCGCCTCCACCCGCTGCCTCTGCTTCTGCCTGCTTCCTTTCATTACCCGGGAGAAGCGAGTGGCTGTGGCAGTGGAGGTGCTCCGAAAGGGAGGGATGTCTTGAGGCTGATCACTTTCTTTATTCTCCCACCACCCGCTGCTCTGGAGCTTGCCGAATCAGTTCATCCCAGACCAGGTATGTGTGTGTCATGAGAGAGAGTGTGGTGTGCGTGTGTGTGTGTGAGAGAGAGAGAGAGAGAGAGAGAGAGAGACAGAGAAGAAAGAAAAAGAGGAAGAAAGAAAGAAAGAAAGAAAGAAAGAAAGAAAGAAAGAAAGAAAGAGGGAGAGAAAGAAAGAGACAGAAATAGGAAGGGGGAGAGAGTGTGGGGGAGAGAGAGAGAGATAAGAAAAGAAACAGCAAGAAAGAAAGAGGAAGAAATAAATAAATAAAGAGAAAGAAAGAAAAAGAAATAGAAATAGAAAGAACAAGAAAGAGGGAGAGAATGAAAGAATGAAAGAAAAATAGGGAGAGAGAGAGAAAAAAAAACCCTCTCTGCTATTATTTTTAATTGTTCCATCATTTATCATATATTAAAATTTTACACTGTCCCACACCTAGAGTGATTTTACTGCCTTTCTTTTGCCCAGATATTTTTCAGAGTTTACATGCATTCAATGTCTATAGTTCAGAGCATAAATACATATGTGTTTAACAAAGTTGAAAGGGACTATGGAGGTCTTCTAGTCCAACCCCCTGCTCAGGAAGGAAAACTGAGGATGCCAAACTCTGAACAGAGGTCCTGGGAAGAGTGTCAGAATAACAGAATAACACTTAGAAGGGGGGAACCCTGTAACATTTCAGATAAATGGCCCATCTTTTCTTAAAAACTTACAGTGATTGAGCACCTAGAACTTCTGGAGACAAGCAGTTCCACTGGTTAATTGTTCTCACTGTCAGAAAGTTTCTCCTTAGTTTTAGGTTGCTTCTCTGTTTGTTTTGTTTTGATCCATTGCTTCTTGTCTGCCTTCTTTGGAAAACACATCCTCCCCCTCCCCCCGAGATAGTATTCAGCAGGTTCTGATCAGTTCTGGAGAACCTATAGCAGAAAATTTGAGTAGTTCAGAGAACCGACAAACACCACCTCTGACTGGAGATTTTACAGTATCCTTTCCCTGCCACACCCATCAAGTCATGCCCGCAGAACTGGCAGTAAAAAAAATTGAATCCCATCATTGCTCCTCTTTCTTTCTGGCAGCCCCTTAAAAGCCTATTGCCTATCACACTTTTGGGCAAAGCATGTGTGTACTGACTGAATCATCAGTCTAAGGAGCTTGATAGTTGCCTTTGTAAATGTAACTTGGCCAGCATTCACAAGAAGGCACAAGAAGACATGAATTTGGGGCATGGATTCCATTACCTTTTTGAGTACGGCTTTGGGGAAAAGGGCATGTCAAGGGAGGGACAGCTTGTCTTCAATCTGTGTAGTTGGTATCAAAGCTTCTTCTCCTAGAACATATTCAGAAGATTGTTCAGTCTGGCAAAGAACATTGCAAAATGCATGTTTCAAATCAATTATATTCATTAAAACCTTCTAGACTTGACAATAACCTTCAAGGTTCAGAGTGTTGCTTTGTAAACATTTGACTTTTATGGGAACAGATTGAGATCTGGCTGTTCCAGCATTTATTTTCCATTACAAGGTACTATGAAAAGTCTGCCTGGGGTGATGTGGGGAGGAGGAGAAATCATTTATTAGAATATATACAGCAATTCATTAATACTCTTATAATGTTTAAATGTTCACTTTTTAAATCTTGGGTGATCATAAAACTGCCACACTACTTTGCTAACTACATTGTGTTACTTGATTATGAATACCCATCCATAGACATATCTTGAAGGCTATACTATTTCATTTTAGGAGACATTCAAAATGGATATTTAGGTAAGCATCTTATAATTCAATATGCAAAATAAACATGTCATACAGTATTACTTTGTTTCCCATAATTGGCTGCAATTCTTTGTTGAATGAACTCATCCTTATAAGGTAGCTTTGTCTTTACATACATCTGATTTGTATGTAAATGATCTAGTTGGTTTGGCCTTTGCATGATGTATGAATCTATTGGTTATGTTGTTAAGCACAAATCAATTTATCAAGGCTTGATTAATTAACTAAAGATAAACAATTCTCCTTTTGGTTGAATTCAGCAATGTGGTTTGCCAGCGTAGCATACTATAGAACAAAGGTGTCAAACTCAAGGCCCATGGACTAAATGGTAGGATTCAAAAAATTTTACTACTATTTTTTACTGGTTCTGTGAGTGGGGCTTATTTGGTGGGCATGGCTTGGTGGTCATGTGACTGGGTAGGTATGGCCAACTCAATGTCACTCACGTCAAGGGGTGCCTCACCTGGCCCCTCTCCTCCCAACCATTCCTTGTCACACCCACTTTATTATCTGCATACTATAAATGTACTTTCATGGACCACTGAAAGGAGGAAATGGCACACATGCTTTGCCCAAGAGTGTGATAGGCAACAGGCTTTTAAGGGGTTGCCAGAAAGAAGAGGGGGGGAAGTAATGGGATTCATTTTTTTTTTTTTACTGCCAGTTCTGTGGGTATGACTTGGTGGGCGTGGCAGAGGAAGGATACTGTAAAATCTCCAGTCAGAGGTGGTATTTGCCAGTTCTCTGAACTACTCAAACTTTCCTCTATAGGTTCTCCAGAACTGGTCAGAACCTGCTGAATACCATCTCGGTGGGGGGGATGTGTTTTCCAAAGCACCAGAAGGCAAACAAGAAACAATGGATGGAAACTGAACAAACAGAGAAGCAACCTAAAACTAGGGAGAAACTTTCTGACAGTGAGAACAGTTAACCAGCAGAACTGCTTATCTCCAGAAGTTCTGGGTGCTCAATCACTGTATGTTTTTAAGAAAAGACTGGACAGCCATTTATCTGAAATGGTATAGGTTCCCCCCAATGTCCCTTCTAAGTGTTTTTCTGTTATTCTGACACTCTTCCCAGGACCTCTGTTCAGAGTTTGGCATCCTCAGTTTTCCTGCCTGAGCAGGGGGTTGGACTTGAAAACCTCCATAATCCCTTTCAACTCTGTTAAACACGTGTATTTATGCTGTGGACAATAAACATTGAATGCATGTAAACCCTGAAAAATACCTGGGCAAAAGAAAGGCAGTAAAATCACTCTAGGTGTGGGACAGTGTAAAATTTTAATATATGATAAATGATGGAACAATTAAAAATAATAGCAGAGAGTTTTTTCTCTCTGTGTCCCTCCCTATTTCTTTCTTTCTCTTTCTTTTTCTTTGTTTCTTTCTTTCTCTCCCTTCCTCTTTCTATTTCTTTTTCTTTCTTTCTCTTTTCTTTCCCTTCCTCTTTCTTGCTTTTTCTTTTCTTGTCTCTCTCTCTCCCCCTCTCTCTCACACACACACCACACACTCTCCCCCTTCCTATTTCCCTTTCTTTCTTTTCTCTTTCTTTCTTTCTTTCTTTCTTTCTTTCTTTCTTTCTTTCTTTCTTTCTTTCTTTCTTTCCTTCCTTCCTTCCTTCCTTTCTTTTCCTTCCTTCCTTCCTTCCTTCCTTCCTTCCTTCCTCCCTCCCTCCCCCCCCCCCTCCCCCCC
>BLBF01000026.1:22067254-22079459 GCA_015471245.1 Laticauda colubrina
AATATTGGACTGTTTTTGACTATGCTATAAACTTATACTGGAATAAACTATATTCTTGATAGCACAAGCGTATCTGTTATTTTTACTGTATGTTAATAAACATACAAGCTTAGCTCACTCATTTATCTGTGTGCCTATCTGACTAACGCTGCACATTCTGTTTAGCTTGTCTACCTAACCCTGGTTGGGGAACCCAGGTTTAACATGTTTCATGACATTTTTTTCCATTCACAGAACTGGGGTGGGAGTGGCCTGCGCATGATACATCCGGCCCACAGGCTGCCAGTTTGACATTCCTACTGTAGGATGATGAAACCAATGCAAAAATGGGACCCAAAGGAGCTCTCTAGTGGTTAAGGTATCAGACAAGACACCAGGAGACTGTGAGTTCTAGTCCCACTTTAGGCACGAAAGCCAGATGGGTGATCTTAGGCCAGTCACTCTCTCAGCCCAAGCCCCCTCCCCAGGATTTTTATTGTGGTAAAATAGAAGAAATACTATTATATATGTCTTGTGTTACTTATAAAATAATAAAGGCAGAATAAAAAATGAATAATAAAGATAACAGTCATTGTTGAGACAACTGCAGTACATAGCTTTAGCAGTGCATTTGTACACTGCCTTTTTTCTAAGATTATATACAGTTTTCTGACAGATACAACTGCCTTTCCCTCCACATCAAAGGCATACTTATTTTTCATCTCTTCTTCTCAAGAGAGGCAAAATCCCTCCTGGTGGTTTGTAATATCTTCTAGTCATCCAGCCATCCTTTGGCTCTGCTGAAAATTGAGTGATGTACAGATTTAACCAATTAAATAAATAAAAACACAGGCTTTTGAAAATGGTTGGATGATACTAAAATATGCCAAAAGTCATTGGCTGGGATAGATCAGAAAGAGAACTAATAGAGAGTTCTATAGAGAGATATTATATTTTCAAATTAATCAGGATTGTTCAGGAAATTTGGAGACATGACTTAGACAATGTCTTTGAAGCAATTAGGAAATCAAAATGAACTCAATCATGTGTAAGGTTTGTGTTCTCTATTACAATGGAGTAGAATGCAGCAGAAATACAAGTTCTAATCTGATTTATATTAGATTTATGGTCACATAAAACCATAGTTGGGTCTAGTAGGCTATCTTGTGTAAACTCAATTTATCAGGTTGTTGGTTCCTCGACTAAATTCTTGTTTTGAGAAGGGGAAAACATGCAAATCATTTTTATTGGGCTTAGTTCTGCTTATATAGAGTTATTTGGTGATGATATGGTTCCAGGTCTTGCTGGGTCCTGAAAATGTGTATTACTACTATACTAAAGATATAATTAGATTTTTTTTTTTAAGTAAAGGAAGAAAGCCTAAAATCTGGATAAGGATTCTACCAGCACATGTAATTGCGATACCTTTTCCATTATAATGTAAAATTTGTGAACCCAAAGTAAATTTATTATGGAACTTCTATGGTGTAAAGTTTACTTTGATTAGAAGCATGATCTGTCATTCAGTTGGCAGATATATAATAAACAAATAGTGCAGCACAGTAAATAAATTCTGCAGTGATTATAGATACAAAGCAAAAACTCCAGAAATATTTTTGAGGAGGAAGCAATGGTGGGATTCGGCCAGTTTGCACTGGTTCACCCTTATGCTATCAAAGTGGATTCTGGGCGCTGTGGTGCAATGGAGAAATGGGCCAAGGAGCAGCCGGCATGAGGTAAGGAACAGGCTTTCCATCTTTCTTCCTGTTCCTCCTCCTTCCCTTGTGCTGGTTGCTCTGTTCTCCATTGCAGCACAGTGCCAAGGATCCACTTTGATCATGGATGTGTGTATAATAATTTGCCTGGCCAAACTAACCCAGCAATCTCTTCACCTTCCCACTGAGCTCTCCAGAGCATCAACTCCTTTTCTCTATGGTAACTCCCCTCCTCATTTCTTGGAAACCTCACCTCTTAAAGGAGCCATGTCCAGAAGGCTGAAACAGCCGTGAGATCAACGTGCAGACAAGCATCCTCAGAAATAGATTTTTTGCAAAGGATGGAGATTTAACAATCGGTTTGCTCAGGTTGGCTGTCATGGGAGGCTTGTCCCATATGTGCGGCAGAGCTGGGGGATGGATATGGGCCACGCCTCCCATGACAGCCAACCTGACTCTGGGCGAACCGGTTGTTCAATTATTTAAATCCCACCACTGGGGGAGAGATTGATATCACTGAGCTATCTGTCAAAATCCCTTTTCGAATCAATCAGTGGTGGATTTAAGTCATACTAGTGCACGATATATCCGAAGGCTGAAATATTTTGTATCAACAAGCATCACTTCAGAGGTGGTATTCAGCAGGTTCTGACCAGTTCTGGAGAACCGGTGGTGGAAATTTTGAGTAGTTCGGAGAACCGGCAAATACCACCTCTGGCTGGAAATTTTACAGTATCCTTCCCCTGCCATGCTCACCAAGCCACACCCCCAGAACTGGTAGTAAAAAAATTTGAATCCCACCACTGCATCATTTGCAATGGTTTCACTGAAATTTGATATTTCAAGGCACATAGAGTAGGACTGGATGAATAAATATTTGTAATGCTATTAAAAATACCATTTTAATCTTACTATACCAAGTGTTTTAATGTCAGCAGCAAACTTTATTTAATGATCAATGAGTGATCTGTCAGTTTTGGCTCTCAGGCTGCTTCATCCCCAGATAGTTCATCAGCAAATTTTAAAATATTGCTCTCAAAATCCCACTTTGAAATGAACATTGCCCATTTATTCTTATTTTGCTATTCTTTGTTCTTTAACAACTTCCTTATCCATGACCGACACCTCATCTCATCTGTTATTTGCTCAGCAGATTTTAGTAAGAAATTTTGCTAAAGGCTTTTCAAGATCCAGTACATGTTTGTTAACAACTTCAAAAAAAAAAAAGTCTAAAAGGTTAGTCAGTCAAGATTTACCTTTGCAGGAACCCTGCTGTTCTATTTCACCAAAGCTTATTCTCCTACATGTTTGTTATTATTTTTCAAATATTTTTTCACATGTTACCAAGAACCACCATGAAGCTAAAGGATGTATAATTTCCTGCATCTGTCTGATCCTCTTTTTAAACTTCCCTCCCCATCTCTACAAACAAAAACTGTAAAAGTCGAAATGTCTACTTTCTAAACCTTTAAACTCCCTTTTTACGATCCTGTGATCCCTAAATTCAGGGTAGAGTCCAGGAGACTGGATGGAGCTGACTGTTTATTGACTGGCTGATTGCACATTTTTATTGAAAAATGGTATAGTATATTTTAAATCTTTAAGAATAGATAAAAGTATCAACAAATTAAAAACACTGAGTGCACTCTGAGTTTGGTTATCTGCTGATCAGGCAATTTCATCAGTGCTGGTAAATGTGTTCAATCCTGAGCTACAGATACTCTCTTCTGTTGCAAATATTATTATCACTTATAGTAACTGCTAGAGCAAACATGTTTGCATGTACAATGAAAGTGGCTGTCTTCACAATATTTATGAGTTAAGGTCCCTTCAATTCAAAAAGGTCAAGGATAAGAAACATGGTGTCCACAATCTTGGCAGTATTATCATGGGAGATATAATCTCAAAATATGTGTATCAACAAGGAACCTTCAAATATATAGTAACAATAAACCTTGGTTCACAGCTAAACTTAAACAGCTGCGTTGTTCTAAAGAGGAAGCCTACAGAAAAGGTGACAGAATTCTATACAACCAGGCCAGAAACATATTAACAAGAGAGATCAGAGCAGCAAAAAGAAGCTACTCTGAAAAGCTAAGGAATCAGTTCTCAACAAATGAACCAGCAAACATGTGAAAAACCCTTAAAAACATCACTGGCTTCAACAAACCTCTTTCCCAGGCAGAAGGAAATCAACAACTAGCAGATGACCTGAATGTGTTTTACTGCAGGTTTGAAAAGAAACTACAGCCACTTATCTCCACAACCCACATCTTAAACACAGCCAAGCCTCCTACAACTGGCCCTAATACATTGGGTTCACAACCTCTGGTGATCACAGAAAAAGAAGTGCAAGCTCTATTATATAGACAGAAGCCAGGAAAAGCACCAGGGCCAGACAAGAAAACTCCTTCTTGCTTAAAAGTCTGTGCTGACCAGTTGGCCTCCATCTTCACCCGAATCTTCAATAGATCACTAGAGATGTGCTATGTTCCTTCCTGCTTCAAACGCTCTACCTCATCCCAGTGCCAAAGAAGGCCTCCATCAAGGAATTGAGACTACAGACCAGTTGCTCTAACATCTGTAGTTAGGAATTCTTAATTTTACCCACCTTGGAAGGATGGAAGGCTGAGTCAACCTTGAGTTTGGTGAGATTTGTACTGCCAAACTACAGGCAGCTGACAGTCAACAGAAGTAGCCTGCAGTACTGCATTCTAACCACTGCACCACTGTGGATATGTGGGATCTCCAGAAACCTTCTCACCCCTCCTTCTGACTCTCCCAATGTACAGATCTTCTAAATTTCCTAAAATTTGCTCAACATAAAAAACTCATTCAAATCTGAAATTAAAAAAGTTCAAATGGAACAGGAAACAGATTTCAATAATCCATTGATTCTTACCTGCTGTCCTGGCTTTTTAAGCTGAGTTCCCAACTATTGGTTCAAATCATGCTTCCTCTATGATTTGCTGGCTTTTCATAGAAATCTTTGACATAGAATAAATCAAGGTTTAGTGATTTATTATAGATGTGATATGTAACAATCACAATCTGGTAGTTTTCATGTTGAAAAACTTCCATGGCAGAGATTTTATTGCATTCACATGATTTTTATAGATCCACAATGAAATCACCATAAGTCATAGGCATAACTATTTTTTCCATCATGTTATACATCCAACTGAATTATTAAAATTATGGAACTGTTTGCCACAATGAGGGGAAAACATGCATCTGAGGCATGGATCCTCCTGAATTCAGTCTTTATCTAAAATGAAATCACATCAAAATCACCATCATATTAGAGATCACATCCATTGGCCTGCAATGAGTCATCATGCAATCATGAATGCAGAGATTTTGATGCCACAGTAGTGAAAAGATTTGACTCCTAATGGTGGCTGTTTACAGATTTGTACTTTTTTTCATGACATCTAAATGGAGTCATTATCAAATTGGATATAGCCATCTATATATAATGAATCCAGTGCTAGAGATCAGATTTTCCTGACATTAATTTTCCACACAATAATTCTGCTTAGGGTTTTTATTTGTTTGCTTGTTTCTTATTCCATAAGTCTTCTTATACATCTATAATAGGAAAATAAATCCTGGAAGTTTGGCAGGAAAATTCCTTTTTCAGAAAAGGCCAACTGGGAATTTCTTTCTTATATTGAGAGCTAAATCTACTGAAGAAAAAGATTTTTTTCAGAGTTACACGTGAACTTTCAGAAATAATTGTAGTTAATCTATTATTTTCATTAATTTTCCTGAGTACATGGAACCAACTTAGTCTATTAGTACCTGATACAGTTCTTCAATTAAAAAGAAACGAAAGCAGTATTTTATGTCACTTTCTGCCAAGATTCTGCCAACTTGGAGGAAATGTAATCTACCTTCAAGAACAGTATAAATCTTAGATATTTTTAAAGTATATCTTGTTCTTTCCAAAATTAGCATCATATTTTTTTGGGGAAAACTTTATTTACTTATTTAATTTATATGGCCACCTATCTGAAAGATATGACTCTTTGCAAACATGTGGTGTCTTGTTATAAACTACATTACATAGCAATGGAGTTGCTATGTACAGAATAAATAAATAACATTCAAATAAGTTCTGACAGTTCTACACCTTCATATTGGGAACAAATACAGCATTTGCCCAATTTAACTCCATAATGTCAGTATTCAAAAATCTCTTCCGGTTTAACTAACACATCAGAAGCATTAAGAAATAGGTCATTTGGAAGCAATTATTTTGTACTTCAGAGCTCAAGATTACAAACCACTGATAATGATATTCCAACTTTTTATTCCTAAGTTATTGTAATTTTTCATTATCTTAATAAAACTGTTCAGTTGTTTATATATTGGAGTTGTAGTTTAAGGTCCACTGTTTCATGTATGCTCCAATAATTTAAGAGTTCCAAAGGCTGTTAGTATGTTCGGTTTATGTTAAAAGATCAACAGATATTTTAATTGCGTATTTGGCATTAATAAAAAAAACATCAGCTGTAATTCTCCAGCATTGTGTTGCAGGAACTTTAAACTCTTAAAATGACCTTCATATAGTGGAAAAATAAAGTAATGGTTTAGCAAAGTAAGCCATTTTTTGTTTTTTTGTTACAATACTGTGTATTATTTTGATATTTTTGTTACATAGTGAGTACCATCATATGGTAATGATGCTCAGCTTTATTTTTCTATCTCTGGAAAAATAAGTGATGCTGTTGATGCCTGTCTCACTGCCTGGAAGCTGTGGAAATTTGGAACAATGGACTTCAGAAAGCCTGAATGACTTTGGATTTTGAGTACATCTGATTCCAGAGAGTTACCATCTCTTGTTCTGGATAACATGGCACTGTCCCAGACTTTGTACACATTCTGGTGATCGCCCTTGACTCACAATTCTTATTCAAAGAGCAGGTGGCAGTCATCACCAGAAGGGCCTTTTCACAACTTCATGTTGTACATCAGTTGTGCCTGCTTTTAGACTGGGAGGCTGTAGTACAGGAGTGTCAAACTGGCGGCCCATGGGCTGGATGTATCATGTGCTGCCCACAGTCATCCCACTTCTGCGAAGGGGAAAAAAACATCACGATTGGTCATGTGACAGCAATGTGATGCTGCAAGTTTGATACCCATGCTCTAGTATTATTCACTTATGCCTGAGTCATTTCTCAAATGGATTTTTGCAATGTGCTCTATATGTGGCCCTTAAGAAGCCCCTGGAAATGCAGCTGGTCCAAAATGCAGCAGTATGGACAGTCTTCAATTATATATTGGTTTCCAGTATGCTTTTGAGTTTAAAGTGTTGCTAATGGCTTATAAAGCTTTATATGCCAGGTGATCAGATTATCTGAGAGACTATCTCTCTATTTACATATATCCATCCCATTAGGTATGTCAGGAGAGGCACTCTTTCCAATCTACCAGGACCATGATGGCGAACCTATGGCAGGTGTGGCATGCAGAACCATTTCTGTCGGCATGTGAGCCATCACCTGGAACAGATTCACTGTGCATGCACCTCCTGACAGCCAGCTGATTGTTGGGTATCTGCCGTGCATGCACAGGGCTGTGCATGGGCGGGTGTGCATGCTTAGGGGGCGGAGCTCGCATGTGCATTGCATTATGGGAGCAGATATGGACACGTGCACTTGCGCACTTTCAGCACACAGCCATAAAAAGGTTAGCCATTACTGTACTAGGAGTGCCACCTAACGGGTTACAAAAATCTCTGTTGTACCACCCACCCTTTGGATTATCTTATTCTAAGAGACCTGACTTTGCTCGCCTTTCAGAAGGAGCTGAAAACATGGTTTTACCACCAGACTTTGGGATCGGATTGTGGTGTAGAATCTGTCCAGCATTCATAATGTGGATGATTTCTAACACTGGTGGATTATGTGCTGTGATTTGAATCCAGATTTTAAACTGGATTCAAGTTTTAAACTGGATTTTAAAAGTTTTATGTGCTTTTATTCTTAACTTTATGTTGTTGGTATACGTGTCTAGAAACACGTGAGATGGCTAGCTATACAAACTGAATGAACTGAGAAATAAATGATTGTAACAATGCAGCTCACACAAGATAATATAGTATTTTCTAAGAAAATAGTGGTCAGATCTAATAAATTTAAGAGCATTTTGTAGCTGCTGAAAGTAAAGTATCTACTCAAATCTAGACAATATATGCTGGTTTCTGACACGGATCTAAAAACTAAAAAGTACATATTTTATTATTAATAATCCACCAGTACAGATGTGCTGTACAAACTGATGAACATGGGAGAGGAGAGAATGACCTATAAAAATACATTGGATAAAAAAAAAATAACTCAGTTTCTTGTTTTTGGGTCATGGTAATGTCTTTAAGTTGAAGAACCATAATTCAAAAGTGAACAATTTATGAGCTCAGATATATTATGTGTTTGGAAGTTAGAGGAAGACCCTGAAGAAATCCAGAGAATCCATAGTAAAGTGTGACCTGGGACCATGATTTGCACTGCAATTTTTTTACTTTTGTTCTCTGATATTTGATGCTGCAAATTTTGCATTATGAAGGAGCCATGAAATAGTCTTTAATTATTTAAGCGATCATATATATGATGTACGAAAGCCAGTTTGGTTTAATGATTAAGGCACCAAGCTAGAAACTAGGACACCATGAGTACTAGTCCTACCTTACGCATGAAGCCAGGTAGGTGACCTTAGGCCAATCATTCACTCTCATCACAAGGTAGAAGGCAATAATTAACCATTTCTGAAAATCTTCCCTCCAAAACTGCAGGGTCTATTTAGAAAGACCCCAAGACAAGAAATAACAAAACCAAGATAAAATACATACTGTGTGATAGAGAAGCCTTAATGAAACATCTAAACTTTTATTAGAATGCATTTTTGTTCATAATTTTTCTGATTTAGAAAAACATGGAAATGTGTTTGATTCTGCAATGGCCCTTGGATGATTTTTTTCCCTTATACAAACTTGGCTTCCATTCCTATTTTGTGGCATTTTCTTTTTAGTTGACTCCTGGCGAGCGCTTGGACAAATCCCAGTAGTTTTCTTGGCAAGGGTTTTCAGACATGCCATTTTAACTCCTCCCTGGAGTAACAAGCCCAAGGTCACCCAATTTGGCTTTGGACCTAAGACAGAACTCGAACTCGAGTCTCTAACCAGCACATAAACTGGATCTCCTTGACCGATGTTGCTTGCCCCTTTTTATTTTGATATCATTTTAGAAGCACTTTCATCAGTGTAAAATCTGTTAGCTTTACCAGCCATTACCTCTCCTCGTTGAGAAGGCAGGGGAGCGGCAACGGTCAGAATAGGGGAAAAATAAGAGGCAGAGTCGGAACGAGGCGAGCTTTTCTGCGGAGTCAAGGGTGGGGAAATGGGGGGAAATCGCTTCGGGGACGAGGGCCACGTTCAGGATGCGCTTGGCGTGTGATCAACTTTGCGCTTTCCCCAAAGCGCGGTTCTAAAATAAACCTGGCTGGAACCGACGCTGGGGTTCAAACGGAGTCTCCTTGAACACAAAATTCGCCCAGCCGTGCGTGCGCACCGAGTCCAAAATCCCAGAGGAAAAGACATCGTTGGCGTCACTGCGAGCACGTGGTCTTTGACGCTGGCAGAAAGGGGAAGCTCTCCTCTGACAGAACACCCATCGATCAAGCTTCGCAATTATTGTTACAAAAGAGCCGGGGGAGGACAAAAAAAAAGAAGGGAAAAAAAAAAACAAAGCAAAGCAAAACAAAACCCCCGAAACCTTCCACAAACAAGCAGAACAGCCCGCTCTTTTCTCCCTCAAGAGCTAAAGCGGCTCTGCCCGCCTTTTTCCAGAAAAGCAAAGCCAAAGCTGGCGCTGGGTGGGAGAACCGAGGCACAGGCGGCCGAGGGCGAGATTGCAGGAAGTCTTCCAGACCCGAAGGAAGCCAGCCAGCCAGCCAACCTGTCCCTCCAGCCTCGGTCTTTCCTTCGCTCAGGTTGGCCGCAACACCGCGTGGAGAGACGTGTCTGGAACGGCTACAAAGGACACGCAGGCGCGGTTCTCAACCCGGTGCTTCCTCCCCCTCCTCCCCCCCCCCCTCAGTCTTTCTCAAGCAAAGCGGTGAACAGTGACTGACAGGTGACTCGAGACCGCCCCCCCTCGCTAAGGATACGCACATTCTAGCTATACAGTCATGTCACAGCTTTCTCTCGGCGACTGCAGCGGCCTTGGAGCCAGCTGAGGGACGGGGTGGGGGGTGGGGTGGGGGGAGAAATATGAGGCGCCAAGGGATGTTTCTCAGCAAAGACCGGGCTCACCTCGCTTCCGCAGAGAGGCGCCTCTCTCGGGAGCCCGAACAATTGCGAGCCGCCGCTTCCTTGCCTTCCCCCCGCCCTTCTCGTCCCCTCCGCCGGGGACGTAGCGCAAAAAGGGCGCCTCGCTTCCTCGGCTGCCGCTCAACCAAACCTTCCATGGAGGATGCCACCCCCCTCCCTGCCAGCCGCTCTCCCACCTCCCTTGCCATTAGTGGGGCGCTTGGGTCTCGCTTCTCCCGCCGGCAGCAGCCCTCCCTTCCCTTCCCCTCCTCGCCGCGCCCGCCCGTTCCAAAAAGGTGGACGGGCGGCAGCGCGACGTCCGGGGTGGCAAGCGAACACCTGGGAAGAAGGGCAGAGGCGCTCGAAGGGGGCGGGCTTCTTTGGACAGTGATTGGCACGTCGGGCTCCGGCCAATCGTGGCGGAGCTAGCGCTTGTAGCAAGGCGGGCGGGCGGCAGGCTCAGGCAGGCGAGGATAGGGTGCGCCTCGGACTGAGCGGCGCTCTAGTGGCTGGGGTTGCGTGAGTGAAAGGAGAGACCCTGCGGAAGGGGTGGCGGCAGCGAAAGAGGGAGACGACGCCGAAGAGGAGGAGGAGGAGGCGGCGGCGGCGGCGGCGGCGGGCAGGGCGCAGCCCGGAGCTCGTACAGTGGAGGCAGCGGCAGCTCGTCTCCTCTCCTCTATGCTGTTGTTGGACATATGCGTTTTCCCCTCCCGTTCCTGCAGCCTCCTCAACCTCCCGCTCTCCGCTTTGCCAGCTCTCGCTTTCCCTTGGTTGCAATTACTCTCCTCGGCCCGCATTTCTAAGAAGAGCGAGCGAGGCGTGATTGACATCTCGAGGGGGCAAGGGAGTTAAAAAAAAAAAAAAAAAAAATCCGGAGGAGGAGCGGCGGCGGCGGCGGCGGCGGCGAAAGCAGGGGAAAACCGAGCCAAGGAGGAGGAGGAGGAGGAGGAGGCAAGCTTGGACGCGGCGAGAGCAGCAGCAGCGGCGGCGGCGGCAAGGCGTGAAAGTTGAACCGGTGCTGAAGTCGGGGCGAGGCGCCGATTGCTTGCCCGTTGTTCGCTGCTCCAGCCGCCGCCGCCGCCGCGGGCTTTTGTGTCTGGTGAGGGAGAAGAGAAGCGAGCCTCCGCCACCTTCCTCTTCTCCTCTCCCAGGTTGCTGGAAATGTCTGAACACAAGGCGCTCGATCCGAAGATATCCACGACGGACAGGGTGGTGAAAGGTAAGAGGTGAGCTCGGCGCCCGCGGACGCCCAGCCGGCCTCGGGAAGGAGCCGGGGTGGAGGGGAGGGCCAGAGCCGCTTTTGGCCGCCTGCTAGACGGACAGACTCGTTCCCGATCTCCCTTTCCTCCTTTGCGCTATAACTGGGGAGGGGGGGGGGGCAAAGGGGAGGAAGTGTGTGTGTGTGTGTGTGTGTGTGTGTAAGAGGCTGACATAGTCCGGGCGGTGTGTTTATTTACTGTGGCTGCGGTTGCAAAATGAGTAAGGCGTATGGGGGTGGGAGGGGGGAAGAGAGCGCGAGGGAGAAAAGAAGAAAGGAGGAGGTCTGTTCGAAATAGGAAGTGGGTGACTGGTTAGGACTCCATCGGGGGGGAGGAGGAGGAGGAGGAAGAAGAAGCGGGGGGGGGGGAATGACCAATAGATGGGGCGCGCTGCACTACCGGCGTAGGCGGGAGAACGGCTTTAGGTGCAGAGGGAACACCTCAGGGACGTTGCTGGGGCTCGATCGGCAAGCTGCGAGGAGGTTGCAGCTTCTGGAAGGGCCCCCCCCTCCTTTTCTGGGGTTCTGGTCTGCCTAAGGCTTGAAGCACACGTTCGCATTCGCACATACATACACACCGCCTGTGCTTCTCTCGCGTTGCAGCAATTTCCCAGCCTCGGCATGGTTGCGCGGGATGGGGGGGGGGTGGAGAGCGGGGAGAGGAGGAAAACCCTCCGTTGCTTTCTTTGCGCCTGGAAGATCCGGAGGAGGAGGAAGGGGAGGGAGGGAATTCGCACCAAAAACTCCCACCCTATTTCTCGCTCCCCCTCCCAGGTCCTGGGGGCATTTCCATCTTCTCTCCGCCCACTTTTGGGGTGGGTCGCTCTCTTGAACGCGAGGCACTTCGAGAAGTCGATTTGGGTTCGCTGCCTGTGCAAATAGGCCTCTGTGGTGTGTGTGTGTGTGTGTGTGCGCGTGCCCGCCTGCAGCTAGGATTTAACA
>BLBF01000026.1:22094459-22127003 GCA_015471245.1 Laticauda colubrina
TCTTGCTGATTTTGTCTGTAGTGCCTTTTATATATGGGAGGAGGGCTTTGCCGTTTTCTTGTTCTCTGTCTTGGATTTTGGTTGGGGTTTCTTCAAACACACACATACATATATGTGTGTGTGTGTGTGTGTGTGTGTGTGTGTATGTATGTATGGTATTCAGCTTTTTCAGGTATTTCCAAACACACCCCAGCCAACCTCCGAGATGAAACCTCGCTTCCTAATAAGTGATAGCATTCACCCAAAGCCAAACCATGCTGAAAGCCCCCAATACACGAAACACAATGTTGCCAGCTAATCAGGACCAAAAAAACTGCAAAACAGACAGAAGATATTAGAAACATCGATCAAGCAGAACTCAGCAAACTTCAAGACCAATAAATGACTGAGACTCCCAACCAATCAGGATGAAAAAAACCATTCTAACAAAGCATGAGGCTAGCACCAAATTTAAAACAGAAACAGCTGCAAAAGCCTGGCACAAAGGATGAATACGAACCCAATACATGAGCCTGATGATATAGTAGATGAGATTCTGCTGAAATGACGCTACAACTTTAAAAGCACAACTATAAAGACGTGGGAAAATACCCGAACCAAGCTGAATACCATATATATAAAAACCAGTGAAAAACAAGAAACACACACACACACACACACACACACACACACACACACACACACACGATATAAATTTTGTGAATGAATTAGATATGCATGGCACATAGAAGTATTATTCATGGTTATACTGAAATGACATCTCCCATGTTAACTTTAGTAAATGATCATAGTTTCTCCCAAAAATAACCAACTCAATAAAATCTATTTCTTACACATACACACACACACACACACACACACACGCACACGATGAGATCAAGCCAGCTAGTTTGCTATGACTTTATGTATTTTTATGCATCATTGGTGTGACGTGCATTAGGTGGCAAACAATGGTCAGAATGCATTGAGTTCATATGTTAAAAACATCTTCCTTTCACACAAAACTCTATTTGTGGTCTATAATTGGTTTTCAAAAAATGTTCAGTCCACATAATTCATGAAAAAGAATTCCAGGTTCCTTGATAAAGAAAATTCAGAGATAGAAAATGGTTTAGATAGAAGATAGCTTTCACAGATCCCTGTTCTGTTCTTAAGAAACCCCGGGGTTCTATGAATCATCCATATGAGAAAAACTAGCTCTATACACAGGAGCAAAAATAAATATGATTGTTAATCTTGCTTATTCAAAGAGCTTGTGGTTCATATTCCATGTCTTCCTCCTGAAATTGATAGCACTAAAACAACATATTTAGTTGCATAGTCTGACATTTTGCCTCATCTATGCAAGTCCAAGTGCAGAAAACCTTATGGATCCACAAATTCCCTTTCTATTGCCCCCAATTGTGTCTAATTAACACAAAACATTCAGTGCTGCAGTTGACAAAAAATAGAATGGTTTTATGACATTTTAAGGTGAAATGTCATAAATTCTGTGTATTTCATAAAATGTAAAGATAGCTACCAGCCCTTCACAAGTAGAACATTTTGCTTGTTCTAAATCCCTGTCTACTGTATATTGTTGCTTTGTTCACTGTGTCCCTTAACAAGTGGAGCCCTCAGTCTCCAACAGGTTGTCCATTCATGTTGTAGGATAAGCTTGGAAAGGGCAAGCCGTATAAGGGCATGACTGCTGTAACTGAGAATCCCTCCCTCCTGGACAATTACAATTCTGTGATCATGACCTATATGCCAGAGTCAGTTAAATGGTATCCCATTTGAGCCACATTTTTAAAAAAGTGGACTTGTGTGACCAGGGTAACCTTGGAAAGGCCTCTGGAATACCTACATATAAGCAAGACATGCTGCTGTTGGCATAGCAACTCTGCTGTTTGGAAGTCAACATGGGCTATCTTATTATTTTGCTAAGGATTTTACAAGGCTGCCAACTCTGAGTCCAAGTTAACTTGTTTATGCAAAACCCTGAGGTTAAGATGCCAGAAGACAGTAACACAAATCATATTGCTGATTTATAACTTCGTTTATGTGAGTTATGAGAGTGAAATGCCAATTGTAGCTTGATATGGTTCTGTAAACTGTACTGCGATACAAACAAGCCAAAAAAACCAGAAGGCAAAGTGCAGGCCCTGTATTTTGTCCTGTGTAACTGCAGGCCTTTTATGTACTGTCGAAAGGGGTAAGAAATATTCCTCTCTTTCCCAATAACTTCATCTTTGGCTTGCCCAAGCTTTGTTTTATTTCTTCTGTTGTCAGTAAATTGCCTTTTTTAACTTCCTTTCTATATGCATCTTATATATTACAGATTCATTTTTATTCCTCAAAACTATGTAGCCACATAAATTGTAGATACATCATGTATTCTACCAGATTGTGGAATTGGTGGCCTAGAATGACGGGTATCAGTAGGATTGCTATGTTCACAGCTGGATGAGCATCGTCTTGCTTGATTTTTTTGCAGGCAGTTTTTCACAGAACTAAAAATCCATTTAAATCTTACTAACAGTTTACCGCAAGGTCATTTTGAAAAAAATATCATATCTATCTTCAGGTTGCATTTAGATGTTTAGACATTTGTCATGTTAGAATTCTGAATCTCATTTTCTCAACAGAGGATGACATTGCCATAGCATGATAGTCCTCTGCAAACAATAAAGATTTCACTGGGATATTTGCTGATGTCATGTTTGTGAGATATGTCAAATCATTTCATCAGCCCATTATTTCAGTGTAGCCCTTTATAACTTGTGACCCTTGTAGCTGAGTATAGTCCATCATCCATGCAACATCTTGTCAGAAAACCAGATGGTGGGCCATCTATTTCTGTTTTCAGCCTAGAGATTGGAAAAAAAAAAAAAAAACCAGAACAGCTGTTACTTATCTTGTAAGCCACAACATAGTCCTTGGTCTTATGTCATAAGAATAAGGTTGATAGGTTTTTTTCTAGAGGTCTGCAGCTGAAAGGAATTCCCTACTTAATATATAGTTTGAAGTTAGAAGAAATTTCTCCAACTGGTTGCCTTCCCGATAACTGCCCAGAATCTCTGGCAATCGATTGGTAAGCAGGTTTAATAAATAAAATTGAAATTTGTATTCTGGCTTGCTGCATTCAGTTCAACCACTAATAACTAACAAAGGGAGCTTTAATCTAAAACAGGGGTATCAAACTCGCATTGTTATGGCATCATCACATGACATATCGTGACTTTTTCCCCCTTCACTAAACCAAGCATGGGCGTGGCCAGCGCATGATGAATCCGGGCAGTGGGCCGCAACTTTGACAGCCCTGATCTAAAACTATCAACATTTGTCAGAAGGTAATAGCATGCTGATCCTGGAAGACCCCTTCCTTGATAGGCTTTTCCCTTAAGTATTCTGTATCTGAGGCCAGATGTAGTGAAGCCCATGCAGAGTGTCATGACTGCAACAGCCATAAATCAACAAATAACAGCCATAAATCAACAAAGTGTCAGTTTTGGATTGTACAGAGGTTATGTTTATTCCTGGATATGCTGGTAGTAATAAAAACAGTAATTCTCCTTATGTTGTTCCAAAGGGGAACAACATAACCAAGAAAATGGTAATGGTAACCAGGTAAGTCCAGTTGCCTTCGGAAAAAAGTACCTTTGGGACAACCATGACCTGGATAATTTGAAAATCTCCATAAACATTCTCTTCATATTCCCAATATTTGTTTATAGGCAAAAGAACCTGATGGATAGATGGATAGAGGTGGATAGTAACAGAATACCACAATATTAAATACAAATAGTTTCTTAGTGTGTAGTCAGTATTATACAGTAATACAGCAGAGATTCTTCTCCTTTCATCAGAACTATCTTTTTTGCTTAGTTTTCCAGGTCTGGGTAAATATTTTTCATTAATTTTCCAAGAATTCTACTCATGCTGATTTTTCTTCATTTCATAACAACTGTTGCCTTCTTTTAACTTTTTGGTCATGTTTGGACTTTAGGGATAATAAATTTCTCCCAGTATTACAATGTACATTCTTACAATTGGGGCATTTAAATTTTCCTGCAGTTCACTAATGTTCTACTTCCAGCATAGATGTACAACAGAAGGGAAAATCTTTTTTCAGTTTTTACACTTTAAGCAATCTACTGTAGGATAAGTATGTTAATCAGTGAACTTCTCAAGTATATCAATTGATTAGTCACCAAACTCCTGTTATTTGATGGTAAATGTTTTAAAACAGCACCTAATAAACTACATTGTATATTAAGCCCATGTCACACTGGCCAACGGATGCAAAAAGGACACAGTGGACGAGCAAAATGTTCCATCCGTTGTTATCCGCTCTCAAAAGGGGCAAAAATTTGCATAAGCAGAACGGATAACACGGACGTGGGGAGGATGCAGGGCGGATGCAAAGCGGATGCGGAACGGAAGCCCAGCGGATGGGAGCGGATGGAAGTGGGTGGCACATCTGCAGGGCTTCCGGGGGGCCTCAGCGAAGCGGACGCGGAATGGATACAGCTGATGCCGAACGGATGAAGCGGATGCAGAGCGGAAGCCTAGCGGATGCAGAGCGGAAGCTTAATGGATGCCTGGCGTTCACTGTGCATGCGGGGAGGATGCATTGCATCAGCCCTGCGGATATAACGGAAGCAGCTCGGAAGCAGGTCGCCATTCAGAGGAAAGTCTTGCTGCCAGCCTTGCTACCAGCCTTGGTGACAGCCTTGTTGCCAGCCTTGCTGCCAGCCGGTCTACCTGCCAGCCTTGGTTCATGTCTGCCTGCCAGCCTTCCTGCCAGCCTTGGTTCATGTCTGCCTGCCAGCCTGCCTGCCAGCCTTGGTTCATGTCTGCCTGCCAGCCTTGGTGCCTGTCTGCCAGCCTTCCTGCCAGCCTTCCTGCCAGCCTCCCTGCCAGCCTTCCTGCCTGCCTTCCTGCCAGCCTTCCTACCAGCCAGCAACCCCACAACCATGCGGAAGAACAGCAAGCCTCAGCCATCTGCTGCCAGCCCTGGCAAGAGGGACAGGGCTACCATCCCGCCCCCTGGCCCTCACTCTGATTCTGCTGGGGCTTCTGCAGCACGGGCTCACTCTTCTGGGGCTGGGGCTTCTGCTGCTTCTGCTTCTGGAGGAGCTGATGAAAAGCACTCCAGCACCAGCCACCTCCACAGCACCTGGACCCTTCACCCCTGAGACTGAGCGACCAAGAGGAGTGCCAGAGACTCATTTTTGTCTTATAGCTTGTTGCTAATAAAGTCTATTTTTGATTCACACACTTGCTTCATTTCTCTTTTTTAATAAAGTCTTGCTGGAAACTTTTAGAAATGTTTTAAGCCTTTGCATGCTTGTGGGATGGGTTAAGATAGCTGTGGGATGGGTTGAGATAGCTGTGGGATGGGCAGGGATACCTGTGGGATGGGTAATAGCTGTGGGATAGATAAACCTCCAGTGCAAGCATCGTGGGACTGTATGGTCCACCCTCCCAGGTGCCACACCTACGGCCCTTTATTATCAATAATAATGTAATAATTATCCACACATTTCAACATATACACAACTCTTTATTAAACGCCCTGTTCATTGTAGGCCAACCAAACATACATGGCCCAATCTCATCCGTGTGATGAGACAGGCTGAAGGAAGCATCCATTAATCATCTTCCGTCCTGTCTTGCCACTCCACTGCTCCAGCTGGGGAGTTGCACCAGTGTCTCAGGAGGTTGCGCTGCTTCTTTGCTTCATGTGAGGCTTTGTTGGGGCCTTGCACATCCTCAGTGTCGATCATGTTTCGCCCTTGCCTCCATTCCCCAGGCTCCATGACCCCATTGGCTTGTTGGAGGTCCACGAGCCTGTTCTGCAAGACTGGGTAGCGGGTGCGCATGAGATTGTGCAGGATGCAGCAAGCTTCCATGATCCTCCTCACGGTCTCTGGGCAATGCTGCATGGTGGTGAGAAGTACCTGGAACCTGTTGGCCAGGATGCCAAAGGCGTTCTCCACCACCCACCTTGCCCTGGACAGCCTGTAGTTGAAGATCCTCTCTTCACGGGTGAGGAGTCTGGAGGTGTAGGACTCCTTCACCATGAGGTAGGTTGTGAGGGAGAAGTCGTCATCCTCCACGATGAAGTAGGGCACATCTTGTGTGTCATTGGGCAGGGGGTCTGGATCTGGGAAGCCCACGATGAGGTTGCATTCCAGCCCCTCCTTGAGGTGACTGGCGTTGTATAGCTGGGCATCTGAAGATGAGCTGTTGCCTGAAGCATCGATGTACATGAACTTGTCGTCAGTATCGACCATGGCAAAGAGGATGATGCTGAAGAAGCCCTTGGAGTTGAAATAAGTGGACCCCGACTTGGCTTGAGATTTGCAGGCCACGTGCTTGCCATCTATGGCTCCAACGGTGTGTGGTAAGTTCTACTTCTGATACCACTGCTCTTCAACTTTCTTCCATCCTTCTTCAGTGGAGGGGTACTGGAGGAGGTCCTCCTTGTATTCTTCGATGATAGCCTGCACCACTTCTCTGACCACAATGCTGATGGTGTTGTGTGGCACCCTCCAGCCGTACTGCATGCTCCTGTAGGAGGTCCCTGAGGCCAGGTGGCGCAGAGTGAGTGCCACCTTGAGCCCAGGTTCCAGGCTGGGTCAGAAGCTGGTGTTTGCCTTGGTCAACCTGGGTGTCAGCCGCTGCACAACTTCGTCAAACATGGCTGGAGGCATCCTCATGAAGTTCTGGAACGCCCGAGTGTCTTCGCTCCTGAGCTCCACCATCAGCTTGTTGTACAGTCCGTCCTCCGCTCTACTGGCGAACCATCTTCGGACCCAGACTCTTTTTGGGTGGCTCCTTTTCTTCTCGCAGTAGTGTTCACAGAGCCTGCAGATGGCTTTGCACTGTTGCAGAACGATGGTGGCTGCCGAAAGGACTTTGTTATAATCCACGGTTGACATGACTGGATGCTGTGGAAGAGGAAGAGGCAGATGAAGGCTACAGAGGTCCGCACCGTTGGGCTGCTGTTCTGAAAGTGCGATGCAGGCGAGTTGCTCCTCCTTTTTATAGGCAATATAGGTTTTCCACTAGGCATCCTCTAGGCATCCTCTAGACATCCTTAATATCCGAGATAGGTCCCCTCTGCGAACGTTTTTTCCGCTTTAAACACTTTGTTTCCATTCTGCATCCGCTAGGCATCCGTTCTGCATCCGTTCTGCGTCCGTTCCGCTTCCTCCCTACGTCCGGGCAGATGGAGTTGCGCGGATGGGCAACGGATGCCTAGCGGATACAGCGGATGCATAGCGGATGCGTAACGGATGCCTAGCGGATGCAGAATGGACGAACTGGATACATTTTCCGCGCAAAAGTTTTAGGCAGCCCAAAACTTTTGGAGCGGATGAAACGTCCAATCGGATGCTGGACGGATAGAGAGGAAGCAAAACGGAGGCAGTGAGTACAGAATGGATACATCGCGTTAACCAACGGATGGCAAGGTTTTTTGTCCATTTTACATCCTTTTTGCATCCGTTGGTTCAGTGTGACATGGGCTTTAAAAGCAAAGGTAATGTGGTTTACTTCATTGTGAAAGAGCGGTCTTTCATGACATCCAAAATATAGCACCATGCAGGCAATGATTTGTACCCATTTGCTAACTATAATAGGAAGGCATATTGAAAAGGGAGTGTAAGATATCCTTCCTAAAGGGTGGAATATTGAACTCTAACCAGTAGCTGGAAATCCAAATCCTTATTACTTCATTAGCCAGTCTTGAGCCAATCACGTATCCTTGGATTATTCAATTGCATTGCAATTTCCAGTATATTCACAAATATACAATAGAAAATGAAAATATGTACCCTATCTTGATCTTGCAGGAAAGGCTAGATAAAAAATAAGAACAAAATCATTTGACAAATGTTAATACTGTCTCACAAAACAGTTTGGAGCTGATAGTTTCTGCAAATACTTTGGGGTTTTGAAAAGTATCCAAGAGAAAGACAGCAATTGATAAACAGTTGTGCAATTTGCATCAAAACACTTTCAGTGTTCTTCTAGAGTTGTATGTTTGGGACGAAAACTAATAATGTCTTTCAGGAAAGCTTGCTTAGCATTTAAAGACTTGTTTAGCAAGTCAAAGCAACAGCATGGCTATCTTTCTTTATGGTCTTACTTGTTTTCTTGATCAAGTTAGTCCAGGTTGTTTTCATTTGAAATGCAAAAGGGACAAGCAAAAGTTAATCTCTCCCTGAAGAAAATGCTCACATTTGGGGAGTAGAAAACTCCAGCACTTGTAATGTGATTTCCCTAAGGTTGTGAACCTCAGGTATAGCAGTCTCTCAAGTAAACAATGTTGCTTTGTAGGGATTAGAAAAACATTTTCATTAGAGAATCAGAGATGAAAAATGAATTGCTCTTGTGTTCACTTCAGATTAATTATATAAATTTCATTGGCTTTCACTAATCTCTGTGAAAGCCAACTTTGGTTAGAGTAAATGACTGTGGACACATACTTCTATAAGCTAGTAACTAGGGATTTACAAATAGAGTGCAATTCTCTTCATAGTTTAAATTTCATTTGAATAAATATCCTGTTACCACATTCTCAGAAACTGGGAAATGAGAAAGTGGTGTAATGACTATAGAGGAGAATCTCAAGAGGACAGAGAAAAGCTGTATTATCAAGGGAACAGTTAGATAAATGATGTTTGAACCCAGACCAGGAAAGTAATTTATGGAAATGTGTCAGGATCCTGCCCCCTCCCATCACATGAAGATAAAAGAGAGAGGAATGAAGCACATTCAGACTTGTAGGATTCTATTATAATAATAGAAGTAATAAAAGTAGCTGTAGGTCTATGTAGTGTTTGTTTCTTAGTCTGCTGTGCCTTATAAGGCTGATAGTTTGGAAAACAAACCATATTCTGAAGATCTGCTTATTCCTTCTTTTTCAGAGAAACGGAGAACTAACTTCCAGGGGTGCTTAAGAAAGGTCGCCCCCAGCGACTCACAGATAAATTGGGTTCTAAAATTGACCATATGTAGTAACTGAGATTTCTGTGACCTAATCTTTTTTCTCTTTCAGTGAATCTGATTATAGAGATCTTTGTGAGAATCTTGTTTTCCATTGCCCAGAGCTTGATATATCTGTACCAATAACCAGTAAGATATTAGATACTACCTTTGGACATTTCCTCTTCTGCTGCTTTTTTCTCCCTGTTAGGTTCTCATGATACTACCTTTCTCTTTTATTCTCACTCCAAACCTGAAACAGTTTAAAGTTGTCATCAGCCGATCCAGTTTTGATGTAGTTTTCATTCCCTTGGGCAATTTTTGACATGGATACACCACCACAGGTGTTAGGCTTCACCATTTTAGATTCCTGCAACCCATTCTCTTTACTCTGGTTTTGGGGCACGACCATTCAAGGTTGCTTTGCATCCATGCAAAGGAGAAACCAGACCTAGGGCTTCATCAGAGGCATGTGTTCTAGATCTGTTTTAAAACACAGCTTTATCACTCTTGAAAGTATTCTGTGTGCCCGCTGTATGTTCTGCATTTGGGCACATCTACATTTTTCAACTGCTTATACCAAAATGTGTCCAGTGTTTCACCGTCTTTATTATTTTGATTATAAGACTCCCAGAAAAGCACCATAATAATTGTCCTTTATTTCTTTCCACTTGTTTGTTAGGAGAGTTGACAATAGATGTAATTCTACCATTCTAAGTTCTATCCATCTAAACTTATAGCATGCTTCCCCATCCTAAATTTAAAAGAATGATTGGTGATTTCTCCCTCCACCCCCAAGCAGAAAGTGCTTGGTGAGTGAGGAAACAAAGTTGGAGAATCCTCCAATCCCCATCCTTAATTTAGTCCACCATTAATGAATAAAGAAGGGATAATTTGCTGCACTTGGTGTGGCAGAACAGAGTTCAGCAACAGGGCCAGCAAATGATGCTGACACTGATATACTTTTCTGTTGGCCAAGAACTGGTGGATAACACTTTCATTTGGTTGCAAGGAAGAATACTTTATGGGTAGTGTGAATATTCACAGTAACCTTTGACAACACATGTGGGGAACATGTAGGTATTGTTTGCTGTTCTTTTTGTGAATTGGGAGGCCTAGATTACTTTTTCATGCTGATCAGCGAGAACGAAGCCTGCACAACTGCTAACAGTGAGGATATTTTGATCTTGACTGAAACCTTTGAAGATGAAGGATAAATAAATAAAAATCCAATAAAATTATTGCATAACATCAGAAGATTAAATGTACATCTTATCAGTCTGTTTTGGATTATTGGTTTATTGCTACTTTCTATTAGCTAACATTTTATTATTAAATTAAAGTTTATTAACTTTGTTTTTGTTTTGGGGCAATCTGACCATTTTTTTTAGTTCTTGTAGCCATGAGCCAAATTTCCAAGCAAATCTTCCTTTTTGTCTTTGTTCCTTTTATTCAGAGAATTTTTATATATGACACATTTATGGGATGTTTTTCATATTAACAGTAATAGTTAAATTTGAAATTTGTGGGTTTTTTTTTAACACCATCATTGAAAGTTAATATAGGCTTATTCCGTAAGGAATAAAAAGAAACATGCTTTTCCTGATATCCCAAACAGTAGAAACTTAAATATTTTTTTAAATTACTCATCTCCAGGAATATTTATAGTATTTCTCTGTTCAGTAAAATCATTGAAGAATTTTGAAGCACACAAAGCATTTAAAAAATAAACTTGTGCCTGAGAGTGAATTCCCTTGGATAAAGTATAGACCCCCAAAATTTTGTTGCTGCAAGACTTTCTCTGTATGCGGAACAAATCCAAATCCGCATATTTTGTAAAATGCAACTAGATGTGATTTGGTTTGAACATAAATCTTACATGCTCTTTTTAAAATCATTTTGGAATGATTTTAGTGTAAGTGTGCATTGGAAGTAGCAAGAACTTTTTGCTTTGAAATCTTGAACTCATCATTCTGGGACAAACTTCAATAAAGCTTATAAAGGAGTATATCAGTATTAGATAATGTTGCAATGTTATATACAGTATACAATTTTTAAGCAAGAGACAAAAAGCATTATCTTCCAAACAATGACTTGATTTCCAATCATTAATATGGTTCGTGCAACAGGGTTTGATATGGCAACCCAACAATAAACAGCTGTCTGGAAAATGTTGAAGATGTATTCCCCTGACAATTAGTATGAAGCATGCAGACATCATTATTTTGTTACCGAATTCCCAGCATCCATCTGGAATGAGTTAATTCATGAGACACTTATTTTTAAATCCTGAGGAAATAATTCAATTCATTTTCTATTGCTAAATTAGTGTCTCCTTCTTTACATTAACCCTTTGAGGAAAACACATACACATGAATGTTTCTAAAGAGCATGTTTTTAACCATATCACAGACTTTTCTATTTGATTAGCCCATGGTGAAGTTGTTCTTTAAGATACATTAAACCTATTCATGGAAATTAGAACTAAGATAAAAGCTACATACTGTAGTTAAAAAACTATTCTTGGAGTGACCTTTCTCATTCTGCGACATTTAGTTTATGGAAGCACTGTGAAATTTTTATGGCTACTCCATAGCAATGTATAATAATGCTACCAGGATGTATAGACTTTAGTTTATATATAATATAAATTCTGCAGCATGGATATTTATTTGAGAAGCTAACAAAAAGTGCATTCCTTTCTTTTGTGAGCATGAGTTCTTGAACCACTTATTTTCTAAAAACATTTGTAAAGCATGAGCATGAAATATCAGTTCAAACTGCAACCCAGTTTTAGTTCACTCCTGCGGATGTGAGGAAGAAGAGAGAGTGCATTTATTTCATGGAAGTTGCTCAAAATTTGGTACATTTCAGATTCAAGATACCTCAAGTATACCTTGAGAGGGTACTATTACAATCCACAGCATCATTTTGAGTGAATTTAAAGGTTTTTTTTAATGCTTAATTATGCTCAACCTACTTTAAGCTTATACTAAGGTTTTTAGGATGTCATGGTGCAAATTTCAGTAGCTAATGCTAATAAAAATCAGATGAAAGGATCTCCAGAAGGTGTCCTGCCCAAAAGGGTCATAGGCTGTTCTCCTTGGGTTAGAACAGCAGTGGACAATCTTTTTAGGGTTCAGAACTTCTATTTTTGTCTGTATAAACCCGAAGCACAGTCAGAAAAATGGGTAAAACCAACCAGAGGATAGCCTTGTATTTATTTAAATAAATCAAATATTCTTCCTTCAACAAAGGCCAGTTATTTTCTTTCTCATTGGAAAGTTATGGAAGGCTTAATAGATATAATAGCACATTCTAATAAGTTTCCAACATTTTCTTTCTTTTTAATTGAAGTTCAAATCTTCAGAACCATCTATGTCTTTTTTTTCACCCAGAACCATTCTTTCTTATGAAGTAGGGCATTTAAAGAGATGAAAAGATGCCATTTAAAAGCTAAATGGATATATTCCAAAATGTTCCTGATATATACTTTAATATACTGTATAACTAGTTCTTAAACTCATACATCCAACATGTTTCTCATTTGTTTACTGCTACTTTTTATGGCTCTATTTCCAAACACGAGAGAAAGGTTTCCAAGTAGGTTGCCAAGAACATTGGATTTTCAGTGGTAAATGGGAGGCAGCTGTGAGAGTCCAAGACGATCGCTAAATGGACTTGCAAAGATAAAAGAGATTATTAAATCAGGCCAACAGTCCCTCTTCTCCAGCAATGCTTATAATACTATGGTTATCCATCTGCATCCAGGAAATTTAAAAGGACAGGATGGCAATAACACTTAGACTTAGATACCACTTCATAATACTTTATAGCCCTCTCTAAGTGGTTTACAGAATCAGCATAATCCCCCAATAACCTGGGGGCTTCATTTTACCGACCTTGGAAGGATGAAAGGTTAAGTCAATCTTGACCCAGTCAGGATTGAACTGCTGGCAGTGAGTAGAGTTAGCCTGCAATTCACATTCTAACCACTGTACCATCACGGCAACACCATCTCTTTCATTGTTGCTCCTTAAACAATCAATATTTAAGATATCTTGCCTAAAAGATAAACTGGAACCATCCAGGCCAGGAGACTTTGATAACCAAATCCTTCATTTTACATTTACAATGAGAAAAGCTCACTATTTGTGTTTCTATACAATGTATGATTTTGTTTAATTGTTTAATATTTACCATAGCATCCTTCTCTCCTCTAGATGTTGTAGACTTTTCTGCTAGGGAAGCACCCTAATAATTTGGGTGCCATTTTTTTTTTTTTTGCTATATGTTAAAATGATGATGATGAAACTGGCAGTTGTTGACCATTCAATTAAGCAACACTATGTTTTTATTTTTAAGAGGGTAGAAGCAAACATTTTAGCATATAGAGGTAGTCCTTGAGTTATGTCCATTTGTTCAGTGACCATTCAGGGTTTTAGTGCCGCTGAATAAATAGACTTACAACTGATGGTAAAAGTTCCAGCTGTTGTAATGTCCCCATGCTCATGTGATAAAAAAAATTAGGCCTGCCCCATATTTACAACTGCCTTATGCTAACACATATAAGGAGGAAAGATTGAGGTGAAACAGCAGGAAGGCTATCAGTGTGTGTAGGGAGGATGTGTGTAGTGGCTCGACTATCATTTGGCTGTTGTTCATGTGAGGGAGGCATGGGGTGAGGTGGGTTTTGCCAGCTAACAATGCATGGCAGGGAAGTGTAGCTAAAGTAGCAAGAAATTCTGGTTTCTAACTGTGGGGAGGCTGTAGTAGATTTCTCTAGAGCTGGCTGGGAATTCTGGGAGTTGAAGTCCGCTAGGCTTAAAGTTGCCAATGTTGAAGATCCCTGCTCTAGACCACTAATATCCATAGGCAAGATTTGAAATAGCATGCCACATCATGCCTTGAAAGACCTGGTTCCAATCTTCATTCAGATATAAAGTTCTCCAGAGTGAGTGCTTAAACACCACTCAAAAATGTATATCAACAAAAAGGGGACAATATCGTGCTTCACTGGCATGATATTGATGTGCTAATTTATATGTGTAGATGCTAATTTAGAATTTCCTATAATTTCATTGTGACAGACACATCTTTCCAGTGTGTGGAAGATTTCAGTCAGATGAAATGTATGGTTTTCAGTCAATTATCCTGTTAGTGAGTGTTAATAAATAGTTTCAAGATGTTAAACAAAGAAGCTTTTGTTTTCCTATTTCATTTTGTGAGACTTTTAGGAAGTCTTTTATTGTGCATTTGAGCCTGTATCATTGCTACTGAGAATGTTTTTTATACATGGCCTTCTGAAATCTTCTATGCTATCCTCTCCTCCTGAACCCATCATGAGATGAGTTACCTCAAGAGATTTTTTCCAAAGATACAATGGAAGAGTGAGAAATCAGAATCTGGAAATTGCTGGATGATTTGACTTGAATTTTTTCTCTCTTGGGGTGGAGGAATTAAAGCTGTATCTTTTCTATTAAGTTACATGAAACTGAAAAACACAGAATAACTTTTTTTTAAATACAATATTGAAGAGCACACATAGAAAGGAATAGTAAGAAGTTCTTGGCATGAAATCAAGTCATCCTCAGCAAACAACAATTATTAAGTATGGAGAGCTTTACCTAACTCTAATAAGGTGTTTGAAGAAATAATGCAAATATGTATGAAGTGAGCTTAATATTAATTGGCTGTTGATAAATAATGCCAGGTGGCATTAATAAAGTTGATAAATAATGCCAGGTGGCATTAATAAAGTGTAATATAAATATATATTATCATATGTCATCACCTATATTTTCGATTAGATTTCAAATTATGTTTTTTTGTTTCATGTTCTTAAATACACGCAGACACACTGTAGTATTGTTTATTATAAGGGCAGATAATACATGCTCTTGATGCACTTAAGTGAATAATTATTTGTTATTTGTGGAGAGCAGAAAAAATGGCCATGAGAGACAGAAGAAAGAGCCACTGAAGACGTCAGTCATACAAGGGACCTGAACCCAGGCCAACAAAAGTAACATGGGAAAACATCTCAAACAAGCTCCTTCCTAGTTGATACAAAAATAAAGAGAAGAAAGAGAAAGCACATTTGGACTTAGAAGATTCTGTTCCATTAAAATCACTAATGATCTACAAGGCATTGATTTCTTAATATGGGCTATTTTGTAGGGCTGATTTGTGCAGTGTTAAGATTGTGTTGGACTGCTTATCCTTGAACTGATTTGGATCACAGATTGATACAAAGGATTAATAATATGGTTATTAGCTGAATAAGCCACAATTTTCTAGAGTCACACAAACATGCTGAGATATTTAAGGTTAGTAGACTGTAACCTAAGGGGCCTGATAGCTCAGCAGTTAAAATGCTGGGCTTGTTGGCTGGAAAGTCAACAGCCACCTTTGAGACTCGAGCACCACATAACAAGGTGAGCCCCTGTTACTTGCCACAGCAAGTAACACCCACCTCTGCCCACTGCCCACCTCGCAAACTGCCCACCTCGCAGTTTGAAAGCATGCAAATGCAAGTAGATGAATAGGTATCATTTTGTTGAGAAGATAAAAGCATTCTGTGTACCTCAGAGTCTAGTCATGCTGGTCACATGACCACGGAATTGTCTTTGGACAGCGTTGGCTTCCTTGGCTAAAAAATGAAGATGAGTACTGTCCCCTAGAGTCAAATACAACTGGACAGGGAAAACCTTTACTTGTAACCTAGCATACCAGATGTTTGTTATGTAGATAAAATGAAGATAGTATACTGTTAGGTGTTCCCAGAGGAAAGGCAGGTTTTAATAAATAAAAGAAACAGAAATGGAAAGAAAATCTTTGGGTATTATATGTTGATATCTTAATGGAATTTTGAATTAGCAGATTTGGAAATTACAATTTTGTGGAATATTGCATGCATTATGGTTGGCAGTTGGAAAACAGAATAGGAAATACAAATAATCCAACAGAAACCTCCCCAACATGCAGACGGAATAGATCCTAAATCAGTGCATTCTTCTTCCTATAGGCATGAGACTTTAATCAGTGGTGAACATGGCATTGTATCTTGCGGGGTCTTGCTGAATTGTGTCCTCGAATATACTTGAGAGACATTCATATGACATAGAAGATGTCATAGTGTGAGTGGAATAGGATGAGTAGGGTGGGTAAGTGGGATCTATTATTTATATTTGTCATTTAAATTCAATTTAAATTTAAATTCACATGGCAGAATGGGGAGATAAGAAAAATGCTTCTTTTATTCAGCTATTGGCTATCCAACCGACTTATCCACTCCCCTTCTAGCATTTACAATGGGTGGTGCTTGAATATGCCTCTTGAATTAAGGCAGCAATGGCACCTTAGGAGAAGTAGTGAAAGAATTATGCTAGAAATCGTAGAAGCAGGTTATTGTTGAAGCAATATGGAGAAAAAGAAGAAAGAGGGAATAAGAAGAAATACATCTTATTCCTAAGGAACAGATATGGGTTATTTATTTTAAAAGAGGAGAGAGAGGGGGGAAGTCTCATGTTTGTTAAAGCATAAATTCATGAAGGCTCTATGCATCTTAATCTTGTCACCCAGATAAAGCGAGAAGCAGATCAGAGATTTGGAAGAGGAAGAAAACTAACATGTGTTTCCTGTTTTAAAAGATATTTTTTAAATTTAACCCTGCTTGCCCATGCAAAAGTTTCAAATACTACTGTTTCTACTTGGTTCATGTGACAATTTTGCAATGCAAAATATTATGTCTGCATATATTTATGTGATGAAGGGATAAAAGAATAACAAGGTAAAAATGTAAGCTTTGAATAGTTTGTAAATACCAGACACCCATATTGTGGTTTGCTTCTTTTGTCCTATTGCAGTACATAAAGGCAAATATTTACTTCGTTTGTGTAGTACATCATATTTACACATGGAATTTTAACAAATTTCATATAATTTTCATCCAGGACTTCAAATCTGCATTTTATTTATTTTTTAGTTACATGAGACTTCCTCTTTATTCTAAACTCCCAGTTTGCAACATGCAGAATAAAACACCAATTTCCAAGGGGTGGGGGAAGTAGGAAGAGGAGAAGAATGAGAAGAGATGAAAAAAAAGAAAAGATGAAACAAAACTGAATGAAAAAGGGAGGATATTCTGTTTGGAATGAAGAGCACTATAAATATTGTGGATTAGATGCACAATAGTGTTTTAGATTTGATTTGTTCAGTTTCTCCATTGGACATTGGCCACTAAATGGTCTTAGAAGTAGACTTTAGGGCTTATGTGTTTTTCATTTGTATTATTAATCGTGTGACAAGATACCTATTGATAGGGTATATTGTAGCCGGTTCCAAGAAAACTGTAGATGGTACTTTAGGGCTCATCATCTCAAACCCCTTTTTCCACAGGTTCCTTCTCCCTCCAGAATATAAACTGGGAAGAGGTATCTATCTCACTATGTTTTGAGTGATAATGTAAATGCCCAGTTTATACAAGGTAGGCAAAATATTTCACTTCAAAATAAACACAACATTTGCAAATCATCTTGCCCAAAAGTGAAACAGGCTTTTTGTCTCACTTTAAAAATGTTTCAAGCATGAAATAAAGACTTGAAATCCTTTTTTGAAAGACAGGTTTCATAACTGCTCAGATGTCCAATGAAAAGTACTTGTGTTGTGAGTTGTTCACATTTCACATCTGCAAAGTTTCTAAATAATAACTTTGTTTACTTGTTTTTCATTTACTGGTTCCTATGCTGGACTTTAGGATTTCTGGTTTTTGGAATTTCAGGAATGCTAATTTTGAATTTTAGTTTCAACATAGCTTTGTACCTGGGTCCCAACATAATGTCTTGATAGCACAATGTTCCTCCAAATATTTTCCATGCTCAAAGATAGCTCCTGTCCCATGTCACTTTGAATCCAGCAAGATGCAAAGTAAAGTGCCAGATTCCAGTAAAATCATTTTTTTCTGAGAATACTGCTGCATTCCACAAGCTTCTTTGGAAAACGTATTTATTTCACAGGTTTTGTAACCTGCCAACTTGTTTAAAAATTAACAAAAGAAAAAAAATAGGAATTGATGGAAATCTCTCAGATGACCATCAGAAACATTCAACCTGATTCACAGCATGGTTGAATTATTTTTTTCCCAACAGCTTCATGAAATGTTAAGGCAAAGGAAATGTTTGAAACTTTGAAGGCAAAGATTTTTAAAGTCCAGGGGTCCCAAGAGAAAAGGCTTTTTATCTGGCTGATGACTTCCTTACTTTCTGTAGATATCTATGGACCTCCTTGTATTTTGGAAGTATATCTACCTGCCCGGAATAGAAGAACAAGTTCCCTGCTTTTTAATATCTCTAAGAAGACACTGGCAGAACTCATGTAACAACTCAGAGTCTGTTATAATCAAAGTTCATGTCACCTCAATCCATGGAAGAGATGTGATCACTATGCTTGCCTGGTCCAAAAGGCTGTGAGAATTGAGATGGGAGTTGTAATTATAGGAGGTTTCAACTTTTCTGTAAAGGACAATTTGATTTGCTTTTAGTTCCCCCCCCACTCTCAGAAATTCCTGAAGATCAAATTATTTTAGGGAGCTCCTCCCTGATTATATACAGGTGCTGTTGCCATCTTTATTTTTATATATTTTATTTGTACTTTATCTTGTTAAGCTTTTAAGTTTATGTTGTTATTGCAGCTATTTAACATGCAGTTGTCCTATAAAGCCACCAGTAGCCTTCTTTTGATTGTGGCAGCACAGAAATAAAGACAGAAAATAAAGATTTATTGGAAGATAAGACAAGTGATAGCTAGCAATCTGGAAAATCAATGTTTTGTAATTATTTATCTCAAAGAAGCAGTTTTGTGAATAGACTTTTCTCAGAAGCTGTTTTTTATTTTTGCATTTTCTGAACCACGAGAAAGGTTAAAATTTATTGCAGAATTTCATACCATATAATCATCATTACACATAAGTATGCAAAGAGATGGAAAAAAAAACAGGCTTCCTGGTATATTTTGTTTAATGGTTGCCTGATTACATTAGATAATGGAAAGGAAGTGAAATGGGCAAGCAGGAAATGTTTGCTAGGGCATGATATGAAATGAATGAATAAAGATGGGGGAAAAGAAATAGCAGGATATTCCACTATATATATTGCTGATTTAGTCACATGCATTACCATAAAAGATTTTCTGAAAGATCATGCAGCTCACATCAAAAATCATTCTACTTACAACTTACTGTAGAGGAATCAGAAGAAACATCAGAACATTATAAATATGCATCACGTAAACAGCAGTTCAGAATTCTACATATAACTATTGGGAAAACAAAGCTATTCATGTTGCAAATTTGGAAATAATTACCTGAGAACAAGAGAGTAGCAGTTTAACTGTTCCTGCACAGAAAAAAATAATAATTGCCAGATATTTTATCTGGCACAAACTGAAATGTGTGTTGCCTGCTGTCCTTGAAAATTGCTTCAGTAATCTTGTAGAGATTGGCTACTATAATCCAAGTAAATATGTGTGTGTATATGTGTATGTGCTTACAGGTTGCAAATGGCAATGAAATGTACACATTATTGAAAGAAATGACAAGGAAAAAGTTGCTAATTATGATCTTTGCTGCTCTCAGATAATGTGCTATTTTGTAGGCAATTAACTGCAAATCAATAGGATACCACTTGGTTTTAAAGGCCCAGTCAGATTGAAATATATGTTAGATTGTTTCTGACCTGGCTCTTCCTCAGATTTTTCTGCTCACCTCTGGACAATGAATTTTGCTAATTAGTAGTAAATCTATTAGCTATTGTGCAGCAAAATAACTCTAATTACTGTCCCAATTAATTTCATTTAAAATTTGAAAATATGAAACATTTTTTTAAGAACAAAGCATTTCTAAAATGCCTTCATTCTTTATAACAGAAAGGTGTATATAATAATGCTAGAAAGCATTGCAAAACTATGATATAAATATCTACTTCAAGTAACAGGATGAGTAGATGCAAATTATCTTTGTATCTGTATAGTCAAATTTTCCCAAATTTAGGTTAGATTCCTAATTGCAACTGAAAGACAATGCATCTTTTTCAATGCAATGGATAAACTTCTGAATATTTATGAAAGGAGCGTAATGTTTGTAAAGTTTAACTTTAGTTCTTGAATTATCCAAGGAAATACTCTGTTTTTAAAAGTTATATAATTATAGTACATATAAATAAAAGACCTTGTCATATATTTTTCAGAGGAGAGAACATAGTCTCCATTTAAGGCATTGGCATTAATATAGTTAGTTCATTTAAAAATAAATGGTTCTTTAATTTTGTATCTTATAAAAATTCTTGTTAATGAAAAATAAAACATCAGCCGCATGCTTTTGGACTAGAATGACCTAACTTTTAAGCATCTTATTGTCTTTAACTACATATTATCTCCAAATCAGAGGTAGCCAAGGAAAAATTGAGATTGGCTTTCAGTGACATTTAGCAGATGATACAGAATTACCCAAAATTGTTTCATCTAAAGCAGATGGTGAAGAGTTACAGAAGAATCTCATAAAAACTGAAGTATATAAAGGTCTGTGCCAGATACAAAGTGGTGTGAAGTTATGTGTGTTATGATAATCTGGTTTATGTCTACATAAGGTTGGATTCTTTGTAACTGGTGTGTATATGTGCATGTAGACTATCCCTTTCAAGCCCACAGTTGACTTACAACTTTAAATCTTTGTGAAAGTCAGAAGTAACTTGCACAATTAAGATTGGGTATGATTGACATTTCATTGATGCCAATCAAAGTGATTTCAAAGGAAGAATTCATTAGAGAAAAACAAATGAGTGTGTTCTGACAACTATTAGTATGATTGTGGAGACCGCTATGAAAAGGAATATCCAAATTTCAGGAAGCCATTGTGGGAGGCCAGGGGACCATTATTGTTTCCTTAAATTCCTTGGTTCACCTGACTCAACCTTCCAACTGTTTGCAGACTTGTATGGTAATGAAGCAAGAATGAAGAATTCAGCTAGCAAGTTTCCTTCACCCAGAAACTGTCTCAATTATTATTATATCAGTAGTCCATTCCAGTTGAAGTCCAGTTCCTTCCATTTTATTTCCATTATTTATTTATCAAATTTATATACCTTCCCATCTCATATAAGGTGAGTTTTTGGATGGCTTACAATAAAAGTGATAATTAAAAAATATACCATACAAAAAACTATTAAAACACATATCAATAAAAAAAGCTGATTAAAGCGAACACATGAGAATATTGGACATGATGCTGCTAACAATTGGGATCCCTATTGGCAAGAATCCTCAGGTCTGCGGGTGGGGGCACCTGTTTTAAGGGATTTTGGGAAGATCACAAGGAATGGGATCAACTTTAACTGATGGTGTTCCAAAGGGTGATTATCTCAGCCGAAAAGGCTCATTCCTAGGCCTTGTCAAATGGAATCTGTTAGCAGATGAACAGAACAATATGTTCTTCTGCTGGACCTAATGCGATGGGTAGATGTAATTGGGGGTAGGTTAATTTTTGACTTTGTGGGAGGAAAAAAAACTTAAGTTTGAAGAGCGGGTGGCTCCAATTTTTGGTCCAAATCTAGAGAAATACAATATACAGACTCAAAGCATTATAAATGATGCTTAACTCTTTTTTCATGCAGTTTGTGACAAATAAACTAGTAATCTGCGATAATCTGAATAAAATAAAATGATCTGCATTAAATCTCTTGGATTCTCATCTTTGAAAATATAGCAAACTCTCTATTTAATGGATCTTAATTTAGCAGACTTCATATATAAGACAAAATGTCCTGCATCCAAGTTGTGTCCCAGTTTCAGGCAATAATGGATGCAATCAGAAAAACAGTGCTGAACAGCAAAATAATTTTTTCACATATGTCTTTGGTACTCAAAAATTCCATTTGCCATCTAGCAGGCATTTTGATTTAATGAAGATTATTAAAGTATTAAATCAAGAGTTCAAACTGATGTATGCATTAACAAATATTTACAATTTGGTTCTTGTTTGCTGCTTTCCATAATGTTAAAAATACAAATATTAATATATTAAGGAGATTCAGGTGGGTTTTTTTTTTTTTTTTTGCCTCTATATTATTTTGAATGCGAAAAAGAGCACTTGTTCAGACTGTAGTTCATATCCTGTTGTGGATGATTGGTTCCTTGTTGTTCATCACACACTGAGGTGAATGAAGCTATTCAGAAGTGGAAAACAGCAGGTGTGTCCTTGCGGCCATTCAAAATAAGAGTCTTTTCATTTCCATTTTTGTCAATTGACTAAAAATGGAGCAAAGGGCAGATTTTTTTCATTCTTTATAAAAAAGATTCAGCAATAAATACCATTCATTGTAGTTCAGAGGTAGCCTGTTGATAGTACACATTTTGCCTGGTCTGCATACTTCTTTGTGTTTTCGCAGGGTGGACTGGTGCAGTTGAAATAAGCAAGATTCAGTTTCCTCTCTCCAGTCTATCCCTCTCGCCTTCCCTGCTCTTCTTCTCCATCCAGAAGTTCCTTAACTTTTTCTGAGATGCCTATTTTTAGCTTGTGCCCCCTACTTAAGCAAAGAGGCTTTGCTGGCAGAGCCCTGGGGATTCCTGAAGGTGATATCACCTCGTGAACAACAAGTCTTCTCAGACTGTCATTCCCCCATTTGGCTGCTGGTTCACAAACAGGTTGATTTTATTGCCAGATGTCTCCACTCCTTATTTGACAGAAATACGTTCTATTTGCGAGCCATTAAAAGTTCGGGCTGTCCACTTCTTAAAAAATGAAGGAAAAAGCCCTGGGTGCCCTGATCTTATAGGTTTCTAAATAGCACAAGGAAGGTCGTTTAGAGATAAAACTGTTAGTTTTCTCAGAAGTTTTCTCCTCACTGAAGTGAAAGGCAAAAACATGAGTATCCTTAAAAACACTGCTGTATTTAGATGTTATAATTGAACACAATGCATGTCACACACACATGTGCACACACACACACACACACAAACGCGCACACACACTTGCTATCTTCTACTTCTAATATCCTCTCTATTCTCATTTTGTCATCCCTCCAGTCCTCTACAGGGCAGGTTCTCGACTTAAAACAGTTCATTTAGTGAATGTTCAGAGTTGCAATGGCACTGAAAAAAGTGACTTATGACCGTTCTTCACCTTGCAGGATCCCCGTGGTCACATGAGCAGAATTCATATGCTTATTCAATTCATATTTGGGGTGGTTGCAATGTCCCATGGTCACTTCTGACAAGCAGAGTCCATGGGGAAGCCAGATTAATTTAGCAACTGGGTTACTAACTGAACAACTGCATGAGAACTCTGGCAAGAAAGTTCATAAAATGGTTCACGTGAGAACTCTGGCAAGAAAGTTCATAAAATGGGGCAAAATTTACTTAACAAATGTCTCAGTTGTGGTTAAGTTGAGGACTACCTCTAGATGGCTTGACTAATCCCAGTTTTGAGCTCCCCAAATAGAGAAAGGATTTGTATTGATGCAGGGTCTTTTTTATGCTACAGGTAAGCTGATTTCTTACTTCAGTTAGTATAACTTTGGCAGAGATAAATTAATTGGTGCTGACTGGCAGTTAGGTTATAAGCTAGGATAAGGTTTTGCATAGATCCAGCGGTGGGCTTCTGGGGATTTTTAAGGATTTGGGAGAGCATCTAGCTAAGATTCTGTGCAGTTCGGAGAACCCCCAAATCCCATTCCTGGTTGGCCCCACCTACCCTGCCCCTCCCAGGAGTTCCGATGCAGCCCGTTCTGGATGCAGGTAAGTGCAGGGCATGCATGGAAGCTTGGGAAGGGCAAAAAACGGGCCTCTCAGAAGTTTGGGAGAACTGAAAAATGGGCCTCCGGAGTCCAGGGTGGCAATTTTCATCCTCCTGGAGCTTTGAGGAAAGCCTCCGGAGCCTGGGGAGGGCAAAAACAGCCCCCCACCATGGTGCATAAGGCCGACTAGGCCATGCCCACCATGGCCACGCCCACCTAAGCAATTGGGCAGAGAACCCGTTGCTAAAATTTTTGAAGCCCATCCCTGCGTAGATCTACAGTGGCTTAAAGAGCATAAGAGGGCAGATTACTTCTGTTGTAATAGGCCAGCTGTATTGTTACGTTCATAGGGAGAGGTCTTAATACAGGAAAACCTTGACTTATAACCATTTGTTTAGTGACCATTCAAAGTTACAACAGCATTGAAACTGGTCTTCACATTTATGAGCTTCACAGCAACCCTATGTTCAAATGATCAAATTTGGGTGGTTGGCAACTTGGCAGGTAATCCTCGACTTATGACCACAATTGAGCTCCACGTTTTTGTGGTTGAGTAAGACATTTGTTAAGTGAGTTTTGTCCCATTATACGACTTTTCCTGCTACCGTTATTAAATCGATCACCGCAGTTGATAAGTTAGTTACCTGGTTACTATTCACCTGGTTAGTGACCTGGTGAATAAGTGAATCTGGCTTCTCCATTGACTTTGCTTGTCAGAAGGTCGCAGAAGTTGATCACATGACCCTAGGACACTGCAACCATCATAAGTATGAACCAATTATCAAGCATCCGAATTTTGATCACATGATCATGGGAATGCTGCAAAGTGGTAACTCTGAAGAATAGTCATAAGTAACATTTTTCAGTGCCGTCGTAACTTTGAATGGTCACTAAACGAATTGTTGTAAGACAATAGTCACAACATCCTGGGTTATGTGATGATCATTTGCAACCTTCCCATCAATCTTCTGACAAGAAAGTCAATGGGGGATTCACTTAATTGCTATGATTTGCTCAGGAACCATTGCAAAAATGTGATAAAATTGGATGTGAGTACAGTTGTCTTGCTTAGGAATGGAAGTTCTGGTTCCAATTGTGGTCATAAGTCAAGGACTACTTCAACCAAGAATTTCAGAGTGGCACCAGGTGAAGAATTTATATATTTTAGTGGTGATTAGGTGGTTATTGAAGACCTACTTTTTAAAATCTAGGCCAGTGGTGGCTAACCTTTTTTGGGCTCCTGTGTCAAAAATTGCTTTCGTGCACTCGCGGGCCAGGACCTAGAATGCAATGTGCCCCTGCCCCTGTGCATACATGTGCAATCCCCACCCCCGCTACCCCCTTACCTGCACTGTGCCTCACAGCTGATTTTTTGGCTGGTTTGAGGCCTTTTTCGGTCTCCCAGAGGCTTGGAAAAAGCTTCTGCGAGGCTTTTCAGGATGAATAATGTTCCGTCCGGAAAGAAGCGCTTGAAGTTGTTGGGTTCCAAATAACAACTATTTTATTTAAACTCGCAAGGCAAAAGATACAGAACATAGCCCAAGCCATGGCAGCCCTTTATATAGTGGCTTGCCTGCCGGCTTGTAGCCAATGACATTTGTTTAAGGTTCACTTCCCGCCGTTTGGTGGCTTCCCAGATTGGTTCTTAGTGAACCAATCCGTAAGTGGCCTTTTCGGCCAATCAGAACGAGGGACTTGGAACCTAGCAAGTTTCATACAGAACAAATAATATGCTCGTTTCATCACTTCTGTTATTATAGAAAGTGACAAAATGGGCCTATTTTTCCTGAAAAGCCTTGCAAAGGCTTTTTCCAAGTCTCCTGGAGGCCAAAAAAGGCCTGAAACCAGCAGAAAAATTAGCTGTGAGGTGCGTGCATGCGCAGTGAGGTAAGTTTGCCTGTGGCTCATGTGCTGGCACAAATGGCTCTGTGTGCCATAGGTTCTCCATCACGGATCTAGGCCTTCTCTATAGAACTGTTTAAATAAATGGATCTGTGGCTTTTGTTTTTCTCTTCCCTCATTCATAAATTACTGTTTTTATTACTGTTCGTTGTATTTTGCAAACAGCTTTGAGATGTTCTCAAAGACAGTAGTGTGCAAACATCTTCGGTAAATAATGCATAGGTACATTAGGTCCATATACAATTGTTCAATAAGTACCAGTGATAAAACAATATTTTTCCTGCTTTTGGTGACTTAGGTTGCTGAGTTCTGACTACTGTTAGAAAAAGTGCAGAGGATTTTCTTTTTAGTTTAATTAATTATTCACAAAAATGATAGTTGAATTGAGAAAGCAGCACTTTATGAAATAGTTTGCTGATTTGTAAGTGTATGATTGTGGTGGTTCTGGCGGGAATATTTATATTGGACACCTTCTCATTGAGATTAAAGGCAAGTACTCAAGCAATATTCAAGATTCTGTTGCAACAGTCCAGCCAATTTTAATTTTGTTTAATCAAAAATAAATAAATAAAAGCATTACACCGACAAATTCAGAAGTCACGGGACTGAAAAATATCTAAAACCATTTTTATCGGGAAACCATTTTTTGCTTTTAAACCATACTTGTAAAATCAACCTTTTCTATGTCATGTCCTCAACTACACCCAGTTCCTGAAAAAGAAATGAAGCCCTTAGTTGAAAAATACACCAAGGGGGTGTAGAAAGCACTGAAAATTCCAGTCTCAGCTGTTGAAAAATGATACTGAGATGCCACAGATAGTATGTTCTTCCAATGAGTAGCTTGAACCCTGTCACAGGTGACAGTGCCCTAATTACTAAAACCTTGTTAAAAGGTGCTATATACTCTGGGCACCTTCAACTAGTGTGACATGCATGGCTACTGTGTTCTTCCTCAGGGTCTGTCCCTGCAAAGCAGTTTGCCTTTACGTCTTCTGTGCCTTTAGTATAATTGGCCATCTCCCAAGTCAAAGGAGAATCTTGGCAATATTTCAGCAGCTTTTAATGAAGGGGAAGTCCAGAGTTCATAAGGACATGAGTGCCTATCTGCTCCCTTCTACTTTTACTGTCTTCAGGTCAGTAATGGGAGAAGATGGCTCAGGAAAAAAGGTACATCATCTAATACCCAGGAAGAACTTTTTATTTATGTGGTTGGGATCATTTAAAATGGATAGCAACAAACACTAAAGATATTTTAGAGCTGTCAGCTCACAAATGAAGCACATTGTTCTTGTGGTTCTGATTCTGTTTCAAGGATTACTGTAAAAGCAAGGATAAGAACAATTAAAAAAAACACATTCAAACGGCACCCTGTAAACTCTAATAATGTCTTGATGTTTAAAGTGACTTTTATTAATGGCTCAATTTTATGATTTCATTGTTTTAGACAAAATAGCAGTCTCCTTTTCTTGGGTTTTAATCTTGGGGAGAGACAGTTTTAAAAATTCCTAGTATATGATAAAGAAAAGACATAGTGGCCTTTCTCCGGAAGGTTTGTGTGAATTGAATAATAGGGAATGCCATTTGGGATGGTATGAAAAAGATACAGGTAGTTCTTGACTTATCACCATTTAAAGTTACAGTGGACTAGCCCAAATGTATGAACCAGTTACGATGGCTGCCAGTCACATGACACCACTTTGGGTGATCAGCAACTGGAAGCATTTATGTCTATTTGAAACGCTCTGTGATCACATGACCACTATTTATGTTTTTGCCAAAAACTGGTATTGATTTCCAGTTTCTGGCAAAAAATCTCCCATAGAAAAAAAATGGATGTGCTTAATGAACTGCAGCATTCTCCCATGAACTGTTCAGAGCATCCAGTAGTGGGAGGTGCTTCAGTCTCTGCACGTCTAGGCTGGGCTTAATTTCTGGAATGCTCCTCCTCCACGGGACTCCTCCCCAGCATTCCCCAGTTTTGGCTCAGCCTCGTGAGGGATAGGCACGAGGGATAGTTTCTTTACGAGCAGATTTGAAAATTGATCAGCTTGTCTTTAGGACTCTTTAGCCTCCTAATCGCATTACGATCTCTCAACGTTGGCTCTTTAACATCAGGCAGTTGGAGATCGCTCGCATTTCAGGGAAGCGCTGATTCGCGCCCCAAAGTGGAGGGATTAGCATCCTCTTCCATTCCCAGTGAAGCACTGGAGGCATTAAAGCTGGAGGAAAAATGGGCCGAGCTAGCCCTACGCAGAGCCCATCAGTCTGACGCATGGGCCATCAGAGCAGCCACAGCCAGCTCCTTCTTTCCCCTAATGGCTCTGCCTCTTATGGGAACATGTCCCTAATTCCAACATTAGAGCGCACCAAGATATTGCTAAACTTATATCAGCCGCTGAATTCTCAGCTGACACAACTTATCATGCGGTCAAGTTTTCAGCCAGGGCCATTACTTCACATGTCACCGTGCGATGCTTACTATGGTTAAAACATTGGCAAGCAGACTTTAAGCACAAATGCAAGCTGGCTTCATCTCCTATTGTGGGAGACAGACTATTTAGCCCTTCCCTTGACCCACTACTAATTGAAACCCAAAAGAAAATTCTACCTTCCCTTTTTTGGAAGTCAGATTCTAGAAACCTCAGTCCTTTTGGAGGGGATCCTTTCGGTCCTTTTACCAGGGACCCTTTTTACCCAGATACCAGAGAACCCCATCATTCAGACCAGGGCAGCAGCCAGACAGGTCCGACTTTGGGGATAGGAACAGAAGGGGTGGCCAATCCAAGAGATCCTTTCGAGGAGCAGGAAACAGGTCTTTCCAGCATCCATGATAACTCCCTGAACCCAACTCCCATTAGCGGACGCCTTAAATTATTCGCAGACCAATGGTCGAACAGTCGTGCAGCATAAACTGGCTGGAGCTTTGAGCAGTACACCTGGCTCTCCGCAGCTTCCTTCCACAGTTACACAATCAACACATACTAATATTGACTGACAATGTAATAGCCAAAGCTCACATAAGCAAACGGGGGAACACAGTTGAAATACCTCATGCAGGAAACAGAGTGCTTGTGTCGTTGGGCAGAGAGCAACCTACTTTACATCAGAGCAGAACACATTTCAGGCCTGTCAAATACACAGGCAGACTGGCTAAGCAGGGCCATGATCGATTAATTGGAGTGATGCCTCCATCCGACCCTGTTTCAAGAGGCAGTCAGGAGATTCGGGCAGCCGATGGCAGACTTGTTTGCTTCCCCCCTCAATTCTCAGCTCCCCAGATTCATTTCCAGGTACCCCTCATAAGGAGCAGAGAACTTCAACTCACTCCACTGCCGTTGGCCCCAGGGTCTTCTGTACACATTCCCACCACTTCCTCTGATCCCCAAAGTCATCCAGAAGCTGCTGGACAAGAGGGCAGAGCTGCTGCTAATAGCTCCTTACTGGCCCAGATGGCCATGGTCCGCAGACCTCCGCAGTCTATCCTTATCAACACCATGGAGAATTCTGTTGGACAGGGTTTTGCTAACCCAGCAATCCCTTCAACATCCGGACCCTCAATGGTTGCACCTGACTGTCTGGAGGTTGAGTGGAGATGTCTGAAGAGTGAAAAGTTTTCCAATAGAGTTATCACCACCATCCAAGCTGCCAAGACACCCCTCAACAACCCACATTTACAATGCCACGTGGTCCAGTTTCTGCAAATGGTGTACAAAGTCTCAAACTGATCCCATCTTTCCATCAGTGGCTCAAATCCTAGAGTTTCTACAAAGGGGGCTTGATAGGGATTATCACCTAATATGCTGAAAAGGAAGGTGGTGGCTTTGGCATCAGTTGTCATTTCTGAGAGTCTACTGTCTCTTTCTCATCACCCACGCATATGGAGTTTCCTTTGAGGAGCCACAAATTTACACCTGCCACCAGTTCACCATTATCCCACTTGGGACTTTGACAAGGTCCTCGTTGCACTAATTAAGTACCCTTTCGAACCCTTGAAATTGTCAAGTCTCCAATTTCTGACATATAAAGGAGTTTTCCTTGTAGTGGTCACTTCTGCTTTCATATTTCGGAGATGGCAGCTTTGTTGGTCAGAAAAGACCTTTGTGTCTTTCATTCTGGCCAGGTGGTCCTTCGTCCTGATCCTACATTTATACCCAAAATTAATTCGGGGTTTCACAGGGCACAAGAGCTGATACTTTCTAACTTTTGTCCCAGGCCATCTCAAGGGTTGGAACTACAATGGCATTGGCTTGATGTGAGGTGAGCATTGTGAATATATATTCACCATACAGCGACTTTCAGAAAAATGGAAGCTTTATTTGTGTCGTTTCAGCCAAACATTGAGGGATGCAAGGTCTCTTCTTCCAAAATAAGCCATTGGCTACAGGTTGCGATAGCGAAAATGTATCAGACTCAATCACTACAGATACCCAGGGACATAACAGCTCATTCAACAAGGAGCGCAACAACATCGGCAACGTGGGCCACGCAGGCACCAATAACTGATATTTGTCAAACTGCAACCTGGGCCTCTCCATCGCTCTTCAGTAGGCATTATAAAATAGAAGTGTTTGCATCTGCTGAGGCCTCCTTTGGCAGAAGAGTTCTGCAGTGGGTCCATAGAGACCAGGAGGGGATTCCAAGCCAGACGGAGTCCCTCCTATAGGACAGACCAATCTTTGGTATGTCCCACTGCTGGATGCTCTGAACAGCTCATGGGAGAAAGAGTGTTGGTACTTACCTGATATGCCTGTTCTCTTTGAGTTCTGAAGAGCATCCAGCCCCACCCCTTTTTCCATCTGGTGGGGTCCTGTTTCAGCTAATGAATTGTTAAGGCGTTAAGGGCGAGGTTGTTTATTTTCTTGTCTTCGCCAAAACTGGGAAACGCTGGGGTGGAGTCCCATGGAGGAGGAGGAGCATTCCAGAAACTAAGCCCAGCCTAGACGTGCAGAGACTGAAGCACCTCCCACTACTGGATGCTCTTCACAGCTCAAAGAGAACGGGTGTATCAGGTAAGTATCAACGCCCTTTCACTTAAAGCAAGGGTCTTCAAACTTGGCAAATTTAAGACTTGTGGATTTCAACTCATGACTAACATGGCTTGAGGAGGAATTCTGGAAGTTGAATTCCTCGAGTCTTAAAGCTATCAAAGTTAAAGACTGCTGCAGAAAAAATAGTTTAGAGTTGGGTCAGTTGCATGATAACCCACTTTATGAGAGATTATCATGATTTATGGCTGCAATTGCCAGGTCATAAATCAAGGACTGTCTGTCCTTTGCAGATATTTTGGGGGCAATAGATTAGCTTTATTCAGCTAGACTTTGGACCCAGTGGGCATTCCAGCCTTACCCAATTTTGAGTAACCTCCTAGTGAATAAGTCCTTTTTTTTCAGAATTCCCTATCCTGGTCATTGGGGAAGCTTGACACATACTTTGTTTATCACATAGAATCTGGAAAGTCAGCAAAAATGATTACTACAAGTGGGACAATACCCTGTTTCCCTGAAAATACGACTTACCCTGAAAATAAGTCCTAGTTTGATTTTTACGTGTTTACCCGATATAAGCCCTGTGCCCAAAATGAGCCCTAATTAAGATCCTGCCCACTCCAGAGTGCATAAGTAAAAATTAAGCTAGTGTGGGGAATGGGGTGGAGCTGCCCTATTTGCCCTACCTTTGGACGGTTGTAGCCATGCCTCACACACATCTGCCATGCTAGCCCATTTCTTATGCAGCTGGCAAGGCTGGCATGGCTTTTCTGAAGGCCTCCATACCTGATAACAAAACTCTGGATCTATCCGGAGCTCTGTTATCATTGCAGAGGCCTTCAGGAAAGCCTTGCTGGCCACACAAGAAAAAGTTCCTAAAGGCCTCTGACAGTGAAAAGGATGCCAGGGATGACATGCACAAGCGAGGTTAGTCAGAAAATAAGACCTCATGTCTTTTTGGGTGGCAAAATAATATAAGGCAGGGTCTTATTTTTGGGGAACCATGTTAGAAGAACAAAGATAAAACACATTATGGCATAGTTATGTAGCTTTTGCTCTTATGCAAGTTTTGGCAATTTGAATGATGCACTATATTTTTCTGGGGTAATGGGATCTGTACACTTCTCTAACACTAGCCAGCTGTTTCATCTAGTGCTTTCATTTTGAAGTTTTAAGAGTCACAGAAAAAAAAAAAAAAGAACCAGGGGCCACAGGTAGCTAGTGTGCTCATGCATGTTCACTCTCTCATTCAGAAATGGTTCTGGCAATTACAATCTTTAGGAGTTCCACTGTACACTTCTTCTTTTTTCTCCACTTTTTGCTTTATCGCATGAATAAGTCATAATACATTTAGACTGCTTTAAAACATTTAACACAGCAGGGCATAGAAAGATCACCAGGGCTTTGAGGAACTAAATGGGTTTTCTTCCCTAGCCTCCATTATACATACATACAATTATGCATTCCTGTTAAGTAGAAGAACTGCATGTACTAGTACTTTGTGCATTAATGAAACAACAGCAGGCTTACTGTTGCTTTTACTTTCATCCTTTACTTCCCTAACCTTAGCCAGTGTATAATGGAAGGGGCAGCCTGATGCTACCTCTTTAATTTTATTAATAATCTTCAGTCAGCCTGGTGCTTGCTCTTCAGGTGTTTGAAAGACAGTTCTTGCAGACATTTGCTGTTGCCATCCGGGGCTGGTGGGAGTTGAAAAGCCAAACATTTAATCTAATTTAGTTTTAAAGGTTAATCATCAGTGCCCAATTTCAGCTCAGAAGAGAGCCAGAAAACCTCTCAGTAATGGAAAAGTTTATTACATTCTCTCTCCCTCTCCCTCTCTAGATAGATAGATAGATAGATAGATAGATAGATAGATAGATAGATAGATA
>BLBF01000026.1:22127013-22151536 GCA_015471245.1 Laticauda colubrina
ATAGATAGATAGATAGATAGATAGATAGATAGATAGATAGATAGATATAGAGATATAGAGATATAGATTATAGATATATAGATCTAGATATATTTTTTTATCTCTATATCTGATTTTGCATGGCTGCTTATCTTAAAACAATTCTGGGTGGCTCACAGTAACAGTAAAATACTCAAACTGAACACCACAAACCATAACATTTGATATATTGATGTTGACCTCTTAACAATAATTTCCATTACTCTTTAAGAATAGCAGCACTTGCAGTCTTCTAAAGAGGGTTTTCCAATGTTTTCAAATGCCTTTCCACGATGAAGCATAAAGGAAGGAATGTCCATGGAGATTCTCAATCATCCAGATCATGGTTTTCCCAAAGGTGCTTTTTTTAAAGATGCAGCTGAATGTCAGAGCTCAAAAAGCTTCTTGGATGAGAAGCGAAATGTCTTCAAAGAAAAACCAGAAAGTCCAGTTGCCTCTCAAAAAAAGTACCTTTGGGATAAAGGAAGGTGGCATACATGGGTCTCCAGAATGGATCTCCTTAATTCTAGCATATATGTCTATACACACACACACACATCGTTACGAGAGAGAGAGAGAGAGAGACAGACAGAAACAGACAGAGACAGATAGTTAGTGATAAAGGTGATGTGTACAGGTAGTCCTTGTCTAATGATCATTTATTTAGTGACCATTCAAAGTTACAATGGCACAGGAAAAAGTGACTTATGACTGTTTCCTGCACTTAACAATGGCTGCAGCATCCCCACGGTCACATGATGAAAATGTGAAAGATTGGCAAGTGGTATGACAGTTGCAGTGTCCTGGGGTCACCATTTGTGATCTTCCCAGTCAGCTTCCGGCAAGCAAAGTAAATAGGGGAAGCCAGATTCACATAACAACCACACGACAATTGCAGAAATTCAACCAACAATTGTGGCAAGAAAGATCATAAAATGGGACAAAACTAACTTAATAACTGTCTTGCTTAGCAATGAAAATTTTGAGCTTAATTGTGCTCATAACTGAAGTGCACACTACAGGCAGAAAATCAGAGGTACATATTGGATTCACAACTTTTCTATACCTCTTATCATAATATTTTATCTGTAGTGCCCCTATTGTTCTTTCATTCTGATTAGCTATTGTTAGCTTTCTAGAGAATAGGTTTGTACTTAAAGGAAACGTGTTAATTTTACCTTCACATCTTAATGTTAGAGTAACACATGAAGTAAATTTTAAAAAATAGGACTTATCTGACTATATAAAATGTAGCACATTTAAAGTTTGCTGAATATGCATATAAGCATTTCACTTAATTCTGTCGTATATTAGGTTATGACATACTGCACAAATGCCTTATTTGTCCTTATATTTAGATGTCCAGAAACACCTTGCTGTATTCAAGTGTGTAGGGTTTCTAGACAAGAAAAGTTAAAATGATCTTATATGCCATATTTTCTATTGTTTAGAAAATGTGGGTAAAAAGTGGAGTGATAATGAACAGTGGCCCTAAATGTCTTTTAAAGGTTTATCTAACACTCTTTGGCTTATATTTATGTGAAGCCAGCCAAGTATAATGCTATTCAAGTAGAATTTTGGAAGTTAAATGAAGTTGAATTTGGATTGAGGCATACTCACAATTAAATATGATTCACTTTAGAGCATAGCCAAATAATCACCTCTCTAGTGCATCAGATCTTTACAGCATTGTAATGGGAAATTGCTTCACTTTATCAAAACAAATATATTTTAAACTAAGCTGTTTATCTTGACATCGTAAATAATAGGAGAAGAGGATTATGAGCCCATCTGCACGGCAAGTTTGCAGAACCTAAATGGAATATGCAAAAGCATCTGTCTGGATTTTAAAGTAACTTGGATTACAAAATACACAGTGGACACCAAGGGCATTCAAGAAGGGCAACTATATAGCCTTTTGGAGTAGAAATTTCCCCAATTTTTCCTTGTGGTTATTCATTTTTTGTCTTATTTCTCATTCCCTTGAGTTACTTCTGTTAATAATAACTGAGGAAAAATCATTTTAGACTGATACCACTTATTGTTCCTATATCGGGACTGTGTTGTCAAAGAGTTTCTATCATTATAACTACTACAGAAAACGTTGTCTTTATCTTAAAACCCTCACATTTTCTCAAGTTTTTAAAATATAAAAATTGTGACATACTGCCTCATTACCTTCTCATTCTATCAAGGGATTTATATGCTACATTTAAAAATATATAGGATTTAAACACTACAACTTATTATGCTTTCAGAACTTGTTTCTTGATCATTTTAACAACTCTTAGTGTAATCCTGGATAAACTTCACAACATCAGATTATGCTTAATTTGAATATTTACATATTTTCTCACATTCCATTGAATGATGAAATACTTTCCAACCTCTTTATATTACATCCCTATTTACTTAACATCTTGACTACTCACTCATTATCTCCTTCCCTTGTGTGAAATTCCAATGTCTTCTCTTTGTTTTTTTTTTCCTATAGCCGTTCTGGTTTTGTTGCACAGCTATATTTTTCAGCTTCTTCTAAGCCAATAACTTGTTGATTAAGTTCGTAAGATCACAATCATTTTTAGAAGCTTCTACTTCTGTTTTCTCTTTTGTTTGTTTTAAAACATTATCATTAGAGTAAGCATCAATATTAAAAGATGCTACATAGCTTCAGGGATATGTCATATAGTAGAAGTATATAACCTGGAGCCAGACAGAATGCAGTTTCCTGGAATATACAACTTTTTGAATCCTTCAAAAGTTGTAGCAAAATTATAACTTTGATGTGACATAAGGGGATGATAACTAAATATATTAAATAATAAATATGAACAACTGTTTTAAATTCAACTACAATTAATGTAAATTAAAACAGTTATTTTTTAAAAGTCCACTTCTTTCCCTCTGTGGTGAAATATAAAGTGCTGTGGTGAAATATAAAGTTTTCCCAGGGATTCTAGGGAATAGTGCTCATCACCATTTCTTATTGGAGGAAACCAGCATTGTCCGAAGACAATTTCCATGGTCATGTGGCCACCATAGCTATATATCAAAGACACGCTGTTACCTTTCCACTGATGTGGTACCTATTAATCTACTTTTGCAAGCTTTTGAACTGCTAGGTGGACAGAAGCTGGGGCAAGTAACAGGAGCTCAGCCCATTGCATGGAGTTCAGGTCTCAAACCCAAATTGTCAGCTCCCCAGCTGATAAGCTCAGCATCTTTAACAGCTGAGCCATTGCATCCCACTTTGCTTTGGATTTCTTTAATTAATAGCTGGTGGTCTCTGGCATGCCGGTTAAAGACCAAGTGTGGTTCTCATCCCTGTAATACAGGTGTATGCTTCCTGTTCAGTTTCAAAAGAAAATGAGCAAACTGGGTGTGGGACAAAAAAATTTAAGAATTCTGAAGGACCAGTTTTACAAAAAAGGTCATAAATGATTCTATTATAAATAAATGAAGTTGGGAGAAAACCTTGTATTTAACAAACTATAAAAGGTGATGCATTTGATACAATAAAGAAAGAAATAATAGATTGGCAATGCTGTTTTGAACTTTCTTGGTTTAAAATATTGATGTTAGCATGCAATTTCTCTGCAATTTCCAACCCCAAGGGGATTAAAAAAATGTAGATCCTTGAGAAATAAAATATTTAAGTATGAATAAAAACCATGAACAGTTTTCATTAGGCAGGAAAGGGTTCTGCAGATGACTCATTTCAATGACTAATGAAATAAAGCTGTAAAAGGTCTGCAGTCTTGAAAAGAAATAATGTGTATTTGTGTATATGCAGAAGAATGAAATGTGCTCAGGGAAATGCAAAACAAAAACAGTGTACATGTGACACTCGACTTATGACCATAATAGAGCCTGCCCATTATTGCCATCAGTCATGATAGTTGTAAAATAGTAACCACATGACTTTACATGTTTTCATGACATGTTTTGTGGTGGTTATGAAGTGAGTGCCACCGTTATTAAAGCAAAACCTTTGGGGGGGGGGGGTTAGGCATTTTTGCTGAAAACCTGAAGTAAATGTTGAATTTTGGCAAAATATATCATAAATCATGGTCATGTCACTGCAGGATGCTGCAAACCCTCCCATACTACCACTTGTTACAATACAAGACAACACAGTATCAACACTACAGACCTTTAAATGTCTAGGTTCTATCATATCACAAGACCTAAAATGGACACCTAACATCAAAAATGTCATCAAAAAAGCACATCAAAGAATGTTTTTTCTGTGCCAACTCAGAAAGCTTAAACTGCCCAAGGAGTTGCTGATAGTAGCTGGGTTCATATTAGCTATGCCATTATTTCTTTAACCATGGTTTGTTGGACACACACTCAGCTGGATCTGTAACCTGCTCAGTTTACCATAAAACTTACTTTTATAAGAACTAAGTGCAATGCATGCTGGAAACCCTACTTTTTGGCTCAATTAGAGGAAGGTATTTGTTTTATACCTTTGTCACAAAAGCTTGCAAGTTGGCATTCTTGCTTATCATGTTTCTGCCATTCCTCCCCTGTGTTAAATTCCATTCCCTGCCTACTAAGTTGCTTTTTCTTATTCCTGGGCTTTTTTTGCCTCCGTCCCATCCTATAAATAGATTTATGTTTGTACTTCTGCAAATCTTGTGTTCTGCTGGTCTCTAATAGATGGAAATATTTGAGTGCCATAAAAACAGTACCCTGGAAATGAAAAATTCTGAGACTACAGACTAAACTGGATTTAAAAAAACAATCCTAGAAAATGACTGTAAGTCATGTATCCAAGAAAACAACAAAGACTTTCTGGTCACTAAGAATAGACTCTATTCAAGGGTAAATTTCCTTTTTTATATCAGTGTTTTGTATCTCATGAAGCTAAAACATATCAGTCAGTACCAATTTCCTCCGAATCAAGCTCAATTCCTGACAAGTTCATGAATTTAACAACAGTGTTTGCTATTTCTGTTTTCAGGATGCTTCTTGACTTTTCATTTTAACTTATAGTTCTACTATTCTTGTGGTCTTCCAGACAAGTACAAACTTGGTTCAACTCAACTTCAGTCTCAAAAGACCAAACAAGATCAGCCAGGTGTTTCTACCTGCTGAGACAAGCAATAAAATCTATAAAATAATAATTTGCAAAGGAAAGTGATGTATATCTAATTTTTGCAGTACTTATGGTTTTCAAGCTTCTGCCTCTTTGAAACCACTGATATCAATATAATTCTAAGTTTGTGTAAATCAAGAAAACATTCAAATTTATGTGGTAGACATGCATCTACTTTCTTAAATCACATTTTAAATCCTAAACTCTGTCAAGTGTCAAATCCTGAATAGAGTATGTAGTATAATAATGTATTTCTGGTGAGCAGAGATAAACTATATTTTGGATGGGTGGATCAGCCTGGTATGAGAGTAAAGATACTTTTGGTGACTTAAAATCCAACTTTTCAGCATTTGTATGCCCATGCTCAGTTTTTTTAAATATAGGTTCTATATGCAGTTTATCAACAAAAAGTGTCTTTTTAAAGAGAAGAAGGCTTATATATATATTTTAATGAACTTGATTTATAAATGTGGTAGATTAAGGCCCCTATTTTTCCATTCTAAAATAATTGAGAGAAGTTGGGTTAGGTATCTGGGCAGGCTGCAGGTATAAACATGCTTAGAGACCCTGATGTATATCTTAGAACTGTTCTCTGATGATAATGGGAATTTTTCTTCTCCTTGGTTGTATAGAGGTTTTGTGACTTTCTTTCACTATATTTCTTTATGTAATCATTGCAATCAGTACCAGTGGTATAGTCAGTGTTACTGCCTTGCATTTTGTTATGGGTATCCTTATTAGTCCAGATGGTGTTTTCCCCAGGGGCTTCAATTACACAGCTTTGTGTGAAAGTTGCTACACTGCTATCTCTCATTGTTCTTTGCCTGTGCAGTTGAAAGCCTTTTGTGTCTTTTCCCTTCCCCATCTCTCCTTAATCCCATTGCAATATGGAAGTAGTTTGCTAAAGAAGTTGAAAAAGAAATATTTTTCTCTTTTTCAGTTGGCATTCTGAAGGCAACTCTAAAAAAGTCCTTTAAATTTTGTCTTCTGTATCTGTGTAAATGTAGCACATTGCAAATCAGAACAACACGGTTCCAGTCTCAAAGATTCCATTGTTGGAATGTGAGTTTCTAGATTGGAGCAGCCAATAACAAATATTTTAATATTTGTGTCCCAACCCTTTTCAATCTGTAGAACATAAAATGGCATTTTGATCAACTGTGTTTCATGTGGTGTTTTTTTTTTTTAAAAAACATTGCTATCTTTGGAAAAACAAAGTAGTTTCTTTTTAAGTACCATGACAAGATCAGGACTAATAATGAACAGAGTTAGCAGGGATTTGGCTTTCTTTAAAGAATATCTTCCCCTCACCATCCAATACCAGAAATGGCTTATAAAGCCCTTCTCAGTTTTACAAATGGCTTCTGTGTGCTCTGATGAGTTTGGTATGGTGAGAAAGAAAAAGACAAGCTCTTTTCAGTAATTAAATAGGTCTTTAGAACTCATTCAATGAATTGGAATTTCAAGAAGGGAATGCATGCTTAATGGACTGAAGCAATATAATCAACGGAGATACACTATGCTTAGTTGTATGTGTAACAACCACAGTGAATTCATAATCTCTCAGTTTTCAATTGTGTTGCAGGGCCACAGTGTCCATTTTTCTCAGCCACTGTGAGTTGATAGGAATTATAGGGCAAAGCATCCAGTTTTGTAAAAGCAAAACCTGTTTTGCACACCTGAGAGAATTATGATAAGTAAAAAACGGGAAAGAAAAAGATAGGGATGAAATGTATAGGAATATTTTTATTTTAATTTCTGTCAAAACAATGATTAAACTGTCAGACTAAGAATTTGAAAATAGTGTGGAAGATTTTATTTCAAAATAAAGAGAAAAGAGGAATGAGGAGATCTCCTGGTATCCTGATTTAAAAAAAAAAAAAAAGGCAAAGGTTTGCCCTTTCAAAACATTGTTTCTTTCTTGAATTTATTATTTCAATTATCTAATATGTAGAATTTGGAAAAACAATCCATGTTACAACATATTTACTTAAGAAATCTCCAAGGAACAGTTTTTAAACAATTTCCAAACATAAGACTTACACTTCTATAGCTAACATGTACATATAATAAGCCACTTTGGATAGTGAGATGGGTTGCATAAAAATTGAATAAATAAACATAATTTTGTCAATATCAACATGTTACAAATGTTAAACTGCATAAATATGCTAATATTTGTAATTATAAAATAATAATAAATCAAAACATCTTATTGTCCATATGTTGATATTCAAAACTGATTTTAAAATCACAGTATTATATATTGCCTTGTTAAGGCATAAGATAACATGGAACGAAATATTCCTTTATATAGTTCTCTCCAAGCTGTTGATTCTACCTTTCTACCTGATCTTTTCCACCATTTCATGAATTGTTTTTTGTTTTTAATTCTTATTCAGAAATATTGCATCAGCTCCATCCAAACATAACTTTCTCAGCTTCTCCTCCTTTTGACCTATACACTCTTCATTCATATATTTGTATAGTTCATGAATTCTCATTTATTCTCTTTATCACAAACCTCAACATAGTTTGTAATAATGACTCATGTATGTATTCAATTTGAAGCTTGTCTTCAAAAAGACAAGCTCTTTTCAGTAATTAAATAGGTCTTTAGAACTCATTCAATGAATTGGAATTTCAAGAAGGGAATGCATGCTTAATGGACTGAAGCAGTATAATCAATGGAGATACACTATGCTTAGTTGTATGTGTAATAACCACAGTGAATTCATACTCATTCAGTACCCTTTCATTAACGACCTTTTTCTTTTCTTTAACCACATACATTTAAGTATCATATTCTCATGGTGTTCACTTTCTCCTGCTCTAACCAGCTTGCACTTCTGTATTACAAAGTTCATTGAAACCTGCTCTGGTACACAACTATTGCTGATTCTTTTGATAAAGATTAATTCCTTGTCACACGAATGCCTTTTTATCTATATGTCATATTTCTTCATTCATTTTCCCATTGTTAGTAAACATTCTATCAAGATGCACAAATTTATCTACTTGCTCTGTTTTTTCTAAATTATGTATAAGCTTCAATTGTTCACTCCATTTTTCCTGTCAAACACAATAATCTTGATTTTAGATACATTTATTTTCAATTCCATATAGTTTGTTCCATCATATAGTCATTTTAATGCTTGCTATAAATCATTTAGATTTTCAGCCAACATAGAAAACTACATGCATATTTATGACCCTAAAGCAACACACCTCTAAGGTAAATCCAAAGCTTTCTATATATTACATTTATGTAATAATATTTCAACTGCTTAAGAGGGACTCACAGATAGTTGCCTTGGTCTCTGCTCAATATCGAACCATTCCTTAACCATTTCAAACCAGATGAAATACTATTAGATTTATTTTCAGAAATCTTTACTATGGGGTCCTTGGTACTCTTTGAGTTTTCTTTCAGATATTTCATTACTCAACTAAGTAACATTGATGCACTGATGTTACCTAATTGGGTAATGAAACATCTACAAGAAATCAATTAAGCTCAGAGACACCAAGGACCCCACAGTTTTACTTCCAGATAACTGGATAGGGTTACCAAGAGAACTCCTGAGTATTCCCATTTATCAGAGATGACCATAATGCTTGCAGTATTTTTTTCCTCAAACGCAACATGTTTAATGTCCTTGAATCCAAAATGTATTGTTTTGTGGGATCTTTCCTTCCTTCCTTCCTTCCTTCTCTTCCCTTCTCCTTGAGTAAGTAAGACAAATCTATGCATTTTTCTTGGAAATATTTGGAAAATGATTTGCCATTGCTTTCTTTTTATGCTGAGAGTCATTCTGACCAAAGGTCACCCAGCTAGGTTTTGCTGGACATAGAACTAATGATCTCCCTTTGCTAGCTTGGTACCTGAACCATGCCACCAGATGAGTATTTTTTCTTCTAGGATATGGAATAATGAGGATTATATTAATGAGGATTATATTATTGATATTGGAAAAATAATTAAACCTCATTTTCACCAATTACAGTTATATGGAAGAATTATATATCTACATTAAAATGAGTTAACTTATTTGGGAGATAATGTTTCTTTTTAATTTAATTTCTCTTAAGTTTTGCTTAAGGGTACTGTAAATCAGGGGTCCCCAACCACCGGGCCCCGGACCGGTACTGGTCCGTGGATCATTTTGTACTGGGCTGCAAAGAATGAATAATCGTGATTAAAATATATATATAAAGATATGTTTTTAGTAAAGAAGCCCTTTACTATTGGGGAAGAATTGATTTTGCCAATCCTTGAAAAAGTGCTTCTGCGTGAAACTGGTCCCTGGTACAAAAAAGGTTGGGGACCACTGCTGTAAATTTCTTTAACAGACCCAGGATGATCCTTGTCAGACAGCTGCTGCATATCTATAGTCCTTATGCAGAATGCCTGCTGTTTTGACAAATGTTTGGATTTTCTATAAACTAAATGAAAAACTTTGTCCAGCTTCCACCCTTCACATTTTGTCCAGCTTCCACCCTTCACATTTCTAAATTAAATGTAAAATCATGTTCTGGAGATGGAATTTTAGACATGTTCTTGGGTTCAAAATTAAGGCATCTGCTTTTATTTTCCTATGATGTTCCTGTAGCACTGGCTTTATAAAACTTCCTAATATTTTGAACATTGAGTACCTCATTCTAGGGTAAAAAAAAATCAAACCTGATAAATCAAAATCTCACCATGAGAAAAAAATATGTATTAATCATTTGTAGTCTGTATTCTCTTGGCAAACTTTCTTATGCTGAATATTTTAAGCATTTGAGTTGCACATAACATTTTACATAAACTTTGTAACATTCATTTTGTTACCATTAACTATAAAATAAAAGGTTTTGCATTTTAAAAACATCATGGAATTTTGATTTAAATTTGCTTTGAATGCAGATTAAAAAGTTTTACTCATATTGATAGTAAAAATATTTATCCCGTAAATTTTGTACACCAGAACTTATGCAAAACTAGCATGTTTTCTGGAGATAATCTACAGAATCAGAATTAAATAGAACCATAGATATATAAGACCAGATGTTATCTTAGGCCTGTTTTAATTCTTGATACTAGATTCTAACATTCCAGGTTAGTAAATGCTCTGTACAGGTTCTGTAAAAATATTTTTAAAAAGATTTTCAGTGATGAGAAACAACAGCTTCGTGAGAAAATTTACTCTACCCTTGACTGTTTTTATCATCAGGAAATTCCTCCAATTTTCAAATTTGTTTCCTTGCAATGTCAACCCATTGGTTCTGGTCCAGCAGTCTGGTGAAAGAGTGAACAAGACCATTGTCTCATCTATATGCAAACCTTTAGATTCTCCTCCATGCTGCATTGAGAGCCCAGGATGGGTTGACTCCTTCCTATGACTTCATTTAGCTGAGTCTGCACTAAGATATAAAAGCCAGCCCCCGGAAGAGACGCCAGCTTTTGACTCAGCTCTTTTCAGTCAGTAGCTGTGTCTTCAAAAGCTTCTATTTGATAACACTCACCAGTGATCTTCAGTACTGTTTTTCCTCATTTCAAGCAGCTCCCGGGATCTGGGCAGCTGCTCTTCCAGGAGAGCAGGGCTCTCTCTCTCTCTCCTGCAACGTTGGGAGCAGTGTTGCCAGAGCTCTGTTCAGGCAAGTTGGGCAGCGTCTGTAGACCTCCACTACACCTGCGATTTGAGCAGTCATAAAAAGCGATCGGCAAACCGATACCAGTGTCAGCCAGCTGATCGTGTGGCCAGCGGCTGCTCTTTCCTTTGCTGACTTCCCTCGGGGCTCTTTATAGCCTAAGGAGAGATGTTTTGATCTCGGAGCCTGTTTCCCATTGTCAGTGGCCATCTTGGATTGAAGCCTTCCACCATGAGGTGAGCGGCCATTTTGTAAGCCTGGGACCAATTTTTACCCTCAGGGGCTTAATACAAAAGCTTTACATACAGTTTCTTTCCATCGCAAAAAACTTTATTCTTCAAATGGAGCAAGATAAGGGTCAGGCAGAGTTTTCCCGCCCAGTGGAACAGTCTTTTAAGCCCAATAAGAGAAAAAGTCAAAGGCAACACACCCAATCAGTCCAGAGGGAGGTGGCTGCTAAAATGAAAGCTAAGGCTCTAGCCCCTAAGAAGGCAACTCAGCCTGAATTGAGGACATAAAAGTGCAGACATGCAGCCCTAGAGAGGCAGTTCAACAGAACTATTCAACAGAACTATTCAACAGAAGGGGGTGCAAGTACAGCAGGTTTCAGGTGAAACCTGGCAGGGGCCCCAGCCAAGCCCTCCCAGGGGAGAGAAGCTCTCTATGAACCTTTCCATCCTCCATCCTGGTCTCCTGAGGCGTTTGCAGTACAATATGATCCTCAGGATCTGAGCAGATCTGGGCCTTATTTCCAACAGGTTTCTGGGTCCTGTGCTCCTCCCCCTGCCTCCAGGCATTGAACCTCTTCTCAATCTAGGCCTGAAGCCACCTTCACTCCCACAGCAGCGGCCTTTGGCCTTCTGCCTCTACCTTTGAGCATAGACCAGGGGATATCCAAGATGTTGTCTCTTTGGCCATTAGGCAGGGATTGGCTGAAGGCTTCAAGCAAATCTTTCGACCTCTGGAAAGAGTTCAAGCCCTTCTCCCTTCTCAATCTATAAATTCCTTGCCTCGTCACCCTGATTTACACAGGCCCCAGGACCTCAGGGTCCATTCTTCTCGACCAGAATGGGAGGAGGTTGATGAGGAGGGAAGGGCTTCACTGTCTGAACACAGTTACTCCTCTCGTTCAGAATGTGAAGAGGGCGAGACTTTTGACCAAAATCATTCAGAGGGAGAGGACTCTCGCCCAGAGCAGACATCCTCTGTATTGGTCTTCAATCCTTCTCTCTTCAGGCCATTACTCAGCAAGGCCTTGGTCACTGCCAAGCTGTCGCCAGAGGAAGTGGCTCCCGAGCCACAAGGAATTCCCTCTAGCAAGGGAGAGTCACTCTTCTCCAAGCCTGTAGTGCATTCAGGGGTTTGCCTTCTCCCACTTTGTTCCTGGACATGGTCAAGGAACAATGCGCTTCCCCTTCGGCAGGTCCTCGCCCATCTTCTCTGGATAAGCATTTCTACAACGTCAGCGCAACCCTGGACAATACCCTGGCAGTGGCTTTTATTGACATTCCGGTTCTGGCTTCACTCTCATCTACTGGCACTCTCACGTGGGCATCCATAGGGTGTCTGCACCAATGCCAGATTAAATTGCCTACATCTGACCTTCAGTCTCACCAAGGCCTTAATAAGATCACCTCAGTGTTGGAATTCACTGCAGATGCCACTCTCAATTCTGCCAAATTTGCATCTAGGGCCATGGCATCTTCAGTTGCAGCAAGAAGACTGTTATGGCTCAGAAATTGGCAGGCGGAGTCACACCATAAATGGAAGCTGGCTTCAGTTCCATTTGTGGGTGATAAGCCTTTTGGCGATGCTCTGGAACCAAATCTCCTCTATGCCTTTCCCCCACTCCCCATCATTCCGGCAGTAATTTGGAAGATGTTGGAGGAACGAGCGGAGCTCTTCCTCCTGGAATCCCATTTGCCAAGGATGCCCAGCCCATCTAATCTCCCTTCATCAGGGGATTCTGCTCCACCTGGAGCCCCAGTGGCTAAGTGACCATGTGGCACTTGAGTGGCAGCAGCTAGAGGTGGCTGATCTTCCTGAAAGATCCTGTCACTATCCTGGCATCTCGCAAACCTTCTACAAGGTGCATCTTTGATGCAACCTGGAAGGCCCTTTCCTGATGGTGCCTTAGGGAGGGTCTCTCTCTCCTGCTTTAGCCCAGTTGGTGGAGGTTCTTAGATTCCTTCAGCATGATTTGGAGAAAGGTTTGGCCCCCAAAACCTTCCGCAGGCAGGTTGAGGCCCTCTCCTCGGTTCTTTCATGGGGTTCGCTTCCTTCCTTATCCCATCACCCTTCAGTCAGGAGGTTTTTGAAAGGGGCTTCCAACCTGCATCCACCGGTGGTTCACAGGTATCCTTTCTGGGATCTTCTTGTGGTCCTTAATGTCCTTACAAAGCCCCCCTTTGAACCCCTTAGGACATTGTCTCTCCGTTTCCTGTCTCTGAAGGTAGTGTTCCCCATTTCCATCATTTCAGCCAGGTGGGTATCCGAGCTCGCTGCTCTTTCCATCAGACAGGACCTTTGTTCTTTTCATGATTATCGGGTTGTCCTAGTCTGGACCTCTCATTTATTCCAAGGGTTAACACCTGTTCCACAGGTCCCAGGACATTATGTTGCCTGGCTTCTGCCCCCTCCCGCACCATAACTTAGAGCAGCAGTGGCACACGCTAGACGTAGGTAGGGCTCTTTGAATATCCATTAAGCGTACTTCTTCCGGAAGTCAGAAGCCATTTTGTTTCCTTTTCCCCTCTCACTTGGGGCACAAGACCTCTTCTACTATTAGCAGGTAAATCAGATATTGCATTGAGCAGGCCTACAAAGCTGTGGCCCTTCCGGTTTCTTGAGGTCTGACAGTGCAGTCTACCAGAAACGTGGCCGCTTCAGCTGCCTCAGCGACCCAAGCACCCTTGGAGGAGATCTGTCATGCGGCCACATGAACATCTCCGTCTCCTTTCATGAGATACCACTGTCTGGATGTCTTTGCCTCGGCAACTGCAACTTCGGCAGACGGGTGCTTCAACGAGTGGTTCAACAGTCGGTATGATGAGCCAAAGGAGGACCCGTCCGTTGACATGCAAGCTTTGGCATGTCCCATCCTGGGCTCTCGATGCAGCATGGAGGAAAATGGGTGTTGGTAGGAGTTACCCTGAACGCCCTTTCTATCTATGCTGTGAAAAGCTACCCTGAACGTCCTTTCTATCTATGCTGCAAGAGAGCCCAGCCCCTCCCTTGATTAGTCCGGAGAGGGTAAGTCATATTTCTGTATTCGTTTGTGCTTTCAGATACACCTTTCAGTCTGTCAAGTATCTTCGCCAAAGCTGGGGTCTCTTCCGGGGGCTGGCTTTTATATCTTAGTGCAGACTCAGCTAAATGAAATCATAGGAAGGAGTCAACCCATCCTGGGCTCTCTTGCAGCATAGATAGAAGGGGGTTCAGGGTAACTTCTCCCAATGCCCATTCTACTTTTTCAATATTCCTCAATATTCCCAGTTCCATTAACCATTCCTCATAGGACTTGGGTTTTGTCTTCTTGATAGAGTAAACTTGTTTCAGTTTATCAGCATTCTTTTTACACTATAATGTCTAGAACTGGACTGATTATTCCAAGTAGAACTACTTGACTATGCCAGAATTAAGTAACTTCCCTTGATTTAGATTTGATATTTTTGTTGTTAGATCCCAAAGCACTATTTGTCTTTTCAGCAGCCAGTTGAGTGATATTGAACTTGTGGTATACCGAAATCATAATGTCCTTTTCTCATGCACTTGTCAAATGCAGGTTTCTTGTATCCTATTCTTGTGCTTTTGATTTTTTTTCCCTTCCGTGTTCCAAGACTTTATATTTCTGTTGTTAAATTTCATCCTGTAAGTTTCAGCTCACTGTTCAACTTTTCTAGTTCTTGTTTAATATTAGCTGTTCCTTCTAATTTTGTCATTTTCAAATCTGATTATCCTCACTTCAATCCCTTTATCCAGGCAATTAATACAAATTTTGAACATGCACAGAAAGAAGTTCTATGGTATTACATTCAGTCCTGCTCTCTATCCATTGTATGCTTAATTTGTTGGCATTCAGCTATTATGAAGTAGAGCTGGGTTGATATTATTGGGATAGCCAGTTAAGGCCAAATTTAGCAAAAACTGAGGATGTGCCTTCCATCTTAGTAATAAGCAGGTTGCTAAGGTGAAGCTGCACATTATATGGAAAGGGACATTGTTGGAGCAATGCCATTGCCCTAAATATTTTAAGGGTCAGTAAATATTTAGGGTTCACTCTAGATAGGGTGCTACAGTGCTCTAACATACAAGCAGCATTGTAGTAACAGTACTGAAAGTCAGTGGAAGAATAACATTCTCAGGAAGTAAATGAGCTCACCTGGGGTACCAAACCAAGGATCCTTAAGATAACAGCAGTAGCTCTTTGCTACTTGGCAGGCAAATATGCCTGCCCAGTCTGATATAAATTAGCACATGCTGGAAAAGTAGTTGTTGGTCTGAATGAAACTAACAGAAGTATTATAGGATGCCTTAAACCAACGCCTCTACATAAGATCTACCATCTAGCAGGTATTAACCTGCTTGCTGTTCCCAGAGAAGAAGCAGCTGCAGAGAGGGGGTTAAATCATCAACATTTAAACAAGACCTTCTCTATGGCCTACAGCCAGTTAATCAAGTATTAAAATACAGGAAAAGCTTTCTTAGGTTGATGGTTGACATTGAAGAATTTGAAAGCAGAATGGATCTATGAAAAGCTACAAAGAACCAATATGAGATGGGATCCATGGAGGATTTGGCAGCTGGATCTGAGAAGTTTGGAATCATTGAATTGATTGCTTAATTGTATATGTTTTAATTTTTTTTATATTTTATGTTACATAATATGCCTTGCTTTAATTGTGATGTTTCTGATAGGAATCCAGTTGTATTATGTAGTTCATATTTTATTAAGTGGATTATAGTAAGACACTAATATATTTTGCTGAAGTTAGTGTGAATTATGTTCAAGCATTCCTCTTCCTTCTCTTAAGTCTGTAAAGAAGCATTTCTACTTCTGCTGTTAAAGTGCAATTAGAAATTCTGGTCCCAGTTGAAGTTGTTTGTCAAAGACTACCTGTAGTAAATCAGTAAAAAAAGGTAAAGTTAGACTGGCATGTTTTTGTTTGCCCTCTGACAGAAGACAGATGTAAAATATAAGTTAAGCTTTTCTTTTTTTTCTTCTTAAAATCACCTGCTAACAATTAACTCCTCTCTCCTTGCAACAGACTTATAAACTCCTTGCTTTTCCTATAATTTGTTGTATCCCTAAATTGATTTTTTTTCTTGTTGCTTGGGGTGGCTTATGTAAATCTCAGCTAATTCTAAACCTTTCTAATGCAGTCCCTGCACTTTTCTATGCTAAGATGTCTCCCTTTCGGTTCTTATTCATGTCACTTTTTTCTTTGTAGCATTTTAGGAAGCTCTCTATGTCACACGTGTCACTGAAATTGAAAATAGACACTTGTTTACTTGAGTATATAAAAAGCAATTACTTCTGCTTTCCCCAGTATAATAAGGTATGAAAGAGAATTGTTCGGTGCAGACCTCGCTTTAGATATCTTTGCTCTTTTCATTAATCTATGAACATCATCTATGTATATCATTTGTGGCTAATAAGTAGTAACATCTAGTTCGCCTTTACGAATCTATGACTAAATGAATTCATTAGAATTCAACTTGACTCAAAGAGGTTTTATTTTTTGCAAATGTGAATCATGATGGCTCCATAGCACTATTGTTTCATGTATGCTTTGTTTGACATGTTCATTCTTAAAATTGGTGTTGGTGTAAGTGAAGCAGCAGTAAGTGAATCAAAGACATGGCTGGCTGTCCTAAAATCAGTATGCCTTTTCTTATTACACTGTGTTTTGCTTATTCTGCATTTTTACATTGCTAGGGAGACACCTAATTGTTCTTTCCTTTGTCATTGGCCAGACACTGAGTGATGTTATACAAACCAAAATTCTGCTAACCTGTTATCTGATTAATACTGTGTCCTTTATTGGGGATACTGAATATACATTTTGGCTTCCTGACTTTTAACTGAATGGTTAAAAATATTACTTTCAGTAGTGGTCTATTTTAGGTTGGTTGATTTATATTCTTGTAATTTATCCTTTGATGGTACCTTTTGGTTATTGGGTTATTTTGCATAGACAGAAAGGCATTAGAAGACTTGGTTTATATCTATTTTTTAAAAGGTAGTGAAATGCAATCAATTTCATATAGTGATCTGATATCTAGAAGTATAAGAAATCTCAGCACCTTGGATTCATTTTATGTAATGAAACTTCTATCCAATGTGTTCATGGAGCCAATTAGAATAAAGCCATGAAAATCACAATGTTAATGCAAGCAGAACAATATAGATATCCTGATAGGGTTTTTGGTATTCTCTGAGCTTGGCTTTTTTTTTCCTGCAAACATATTGTAACCATGCTACATAGCATTATTAGTGTGGTAGAGGGACAGTGGAGTTTCTGTGCAGTGTGGTAAAGGAATTGTTGTGTTTATATATAATAGCTTATAAACAACCAGCAATCTTGATTCTTCTAGGCAATGGTAATGTTGGTTACCTGGCTGGCAATGAAACATCTACAGAAATATAACTAAGATGAGTGAACAACAAAGACTCACATTTCAACATTATGCTTGTTGTGATGTGTAAATTAAGAAGCTCAGCAGCTCTAACTGAATGTCGAAAGCGGAGATGTCAAACTCAAGGCCCAGGGGTTGGATGTGGCCCATGGGTTGCTTAGATCTGGCCTATAGGGCCACCCTGGAGACAGCGAAAGACCGGCCTGCAGTGCCTCTGTCAGTGAAAACGGAGTTTGGGCTCAAAGAGCTCTTGCATGCTGCATTTTCACTGACAGAGCTGAAAATGGACATCAGGAGCCCGTTTTTTCTTGCACAGTGCTTGGGCCACTACAGGCAACCCCTGCACAAATAACATCAAGCTGGCCACACCTACTCTGACTCCCTGAGGTCAAGCAGAACCCTGATGTGGCCCTCAATGAAATCAAGTTTGACATCCCTGATCTAAAGAACCAATCTTAATTTTTTTAAAAAAAAAATCTTCAATACTTATAGAAGAAAATTCATCACTACATTCTTCCCAAAGAATCTCAGTTGTCGTGTTTCCCTTGCTGTTAAAAATTGATTCAAAGTGAAGAAAAACATGCTTGAATTCTGAGGAACCTGATTTCGAAAGATGAGAAGACACTGCTTGACTGGAGAAGTATTTTAGCCTTTGAAGTTGAAGGGGGACAACTTGAAGTCTGGAAAACTGCAGCAGATAAATAGACAGGAGAGATGCACTAGAATTCAAGGCTAGAAAAGATAATGTTAAAGTAATAAATTTTTAATTTTTTTCATCTCATGTCTGCTTCTTGAGAATACTCACATATACTCAGATATATGGGATTGGGCTGGACAATGCATTCCAGTTATAAAAACAGTGTTAGAGATCTAAAGATCAAAGGAGGAAAAGCAATGAAAATTCCTTGTGTATCTACACATGATTTGTGAACTCCTTGGTGAGTGACATGTTTCTTCAAGAAACCTATTCCTTGCTTCCAGATACTTTTGTGTTGAACAAATTAGCAAGAACATGGCCAGGGTGACCTTTTACTCAAACTACTTTTATGGAGATTGGCTATAGAATTAGAATTTTGGCTATACTGTTATAATTTGTGCTGTAGTTCCCCCATTTTCATATCGCAATGAACATGAATCACTTCTGAACATTATCTTATTTCCCAGGGCTTAAAGAATGATTTGTCTCCTTTTTGCCTACATAATAACAATATATAATTTGTGTATTTTGGTCAAGCTCAATTTCTTATTTTCTATAAAATCTCAACATAGCAGTTGTCATTTTAAGAATTCCATTGTACTTTTTAATTATGAAGACAATACCATAAAGTAGAAACAATCAAAATAGGCCTTTTAGTAACTGGTGATTATTAAAAAAAAAAATATGAATAGGAAATAAAAATGCATTCAATATTTTATAACTCTGTTTTTAAGAAATTCTTGTAAGGAGGGATATAATTTGACCCAGGACTGTTTCTGGTAAGCAGACTTAATGTATCAGCATCTTTCTTCACCTTTTGTTGAGCTCTTAAACAAACAGGCACGTTTTCACACCAACATGCATGTACATATCAAATGCCAAGAATGATTTTCCTGCTTTTGAAAAAATAATTATGGCATACTTGTCTTAAGGCAGAGAAAACTCCAAAGAGCTTAATGGCTTACTTTGATGTGCTTCCACATCCCAAAATATTTTGTATGTAGCTTTGCTTTTATCTATTGGATGGCATGACTGGGGATTTTTTTTTAAATTAAAAAACGGCTGTCAGAGGCAATTCTTACTTAAAGAGTCCCTTTGGAGTTAAGAGTGTAGTATTTTGCAGGTGGTTGGTGGCTCTTGGTTGCTTCGTAAACAGGAGGTGCCAGCTGTACTTGGTTACTTGTTTTGTGGCAGAAAATATAAACAATTAACTCAGTCCTGCAATTCCACTTTAAGCTGAAATGGTGTTTGTTCAATATTATTCAAACTGGGAATGGAGACATGCTTAAAATTAGGTATTTATACTAAAGGAAATGTCTGTTTTGCTCAATGTTCCTCTTGTGTTGCAAGTGTTTTCATTTAAAGCCCAGCATAACATTGCCTCTGGGATTGCTTGAAAGCCTTTTCAGAACTGCCAAAGATCTGTGCTTTTCTTCTTCTTCTTTTTTTGGCAATCTGCAAGTTGCTAAATATGGTGCAAAACTATTTTTGTCACTGCTTGCTTTCTTGCAGTCCATTCTATGACATATTCTTTTAAAACTACAAATCTAATTGTTAGATTAAGAAATGTTAAGTTTTAGCGTGAAGATAATGTAAATTATCAGTTAATGTAAACACCAGTTCCTTAATTTTCTTAGAAACAAGGGAAAACTGGGTAGTTTTGCTCTGATAAGAGAACTTTCTCATTTTTCCTTTCAGTGGTAAGCTAGTCAAGATTCAAGATGGAATAGTTTTTGATGTAACGGCTAGTTCTTTAAAAGTAATTCATCAGTTCAAAACTCTATAGAGTTAAATATACATGTTGTTTGTGTCCAGTGGTGGTATCCTACCGGTTCTGCCTGGTTCTGCCGAGCCGTTAGCGGCGATGAGCAGTGGAGATTGAACCAGTTCTCTCTGCCATTCTACTGTTGGGCTCACCCACCCACCTGGGCTCCCATACTCACATTTATCCTCTGCTTTTTAAGTGCAGCTGCTTTGCGCAATATAGAAGAGTGCTGCACGGCAGCTGCTGAAGTGACCAGGAGAGTGGAGGCTTGCAGGAGGTGAGTTGGAATGCCTCTGTGCCTGTACAAATGCCTCTGGCCTGTGCAAATGCCTCTGGCCTGCACAAAATGCATGTTTGGTGCGCGTGTACACACAAAGTACGCAAAGCGCACCTACCAAGCCACACCCACCGAACCGGTGGTAAATGTTTTGAATCCCACCACTGATTGTGTCATATTGCATTGTTTTTTTTTTTAATTTTGCCTTTTGTGTGAATCCAGGCACCAGTAACTTATTCAATAAAATGTCTTCAAAAGAAATATGAGTTAGTTTAAGGTGGATTGATTTATGTATCTGTAGATTATGCAGCTTAATCTATTTTTCTTAATCATTGGAAACCAAGGTCACTAAATGAAAGAAAAAAAACATGGGAGAAGCAAAAATGGAACAATCCATTTGTAAAATAGGTTTCTCCTCCATGTTGCATTGAGAGTCCAGGATGGGTTGACTCCTTCCTATGACTTCATTTAGCTGAGTCTGCACTAAGATATAAAAGCCAGCCCCCGGAAGATGCCAGCTTTTGACTCAGCTCCTTTCAGTCAGTAGCTGTGTCTCCGAAAGCTTCTGTTAGATAACACTCACCAGCGATCTTCAGTACTGTTTTTCCTCATTTCAAGCAGCTCCTGGGATCTGGGCATCTGCTCTTCCAGAAGAGCAGGGCTCTCTCTCTCTCCTGCAACGTTGGGAGCAGCGTTGCCAGAGCTCTGTTCAGGCAAGTTGGGCAGCGTCTGTAGACCTCTCCCACGCCTGCGATTTGAGCAGTCGTAAAAAGCGATCGGCAAACCGATACCAGAGTCAGCCAGCTGATCGTGTGGCCAGCGGCTGCCCTTTCCTTTGCTGACTTCCCTCGGGGCTCTTTATAGCCTAAGGAGAGATTTTTCAATCTCACAGCCTGTTTCTCATTGTCAGTGGCCATCTTGGATTAAAGCCATCCACCATGAGGTGAATGGCCATTTTGTAAGCCTGGGACCAATTTTTACCCTAAGGGGCTAAATACAAAAACTTTAAGGCCCTGTCACACTGCCCAATGGATGCAAAACGTTAGTAAAAAGGACACAATGGACGAGAAAAATGTTCCATCCGTTATCCGCTCTCAGAAGGGGCAAAAATTTGCATAACTGGAGCGAATAACATGGAAAGGAACGGACGCGGGGAGGATGCAGAGCGGATGGAAAAGGGATGCGGAACAGAAGCCTAGCAGATGGAAGTGGATGGGAGCGGATGGCACATCCGCTAGGCTTCCGGGGGACCTCAGCAAAGTGGACGCGGAATGGATACAGTGCATGCACAGCGGACGCCAAGTGGATGAAGCAGATGCACAGCGGAAGCCGAGTGGATGCACAGCGGAATTGCGGATGCCTAGCGTTAATTGCGCATGGGGGGAGGATGCATTGCATAAGCCCCGCGGATATAAGGGAAGCAGCTCGGAAGCAGGTCACCATTCAGAGGAAAGACCTGCTGCCGGATGGATTGACAGCCTTGCCTGTCCTGCCTTCATGCCTGCCTGCAAGCCTTGCTGCAAGCCTTGCTGCCAGCCTCCCTGCCAGGCTCCCTGCCAGCCTTGATGTCTGCCTGTCTGCCAGCCTTGCTGCCAGACAGTCTGTCTGCCAGCCTTGGTTCATGTCTGCCAGCCATCCTTGGTGCCTGCCTGCCTGCCTGCCAGCCTGCCTGCCAGCCTTGGTGCCTGCCTCCCTGTAAGCGTTCCTGCCAGCCTCCCTGCCAGCCAGCAACCCCACAACCATGCGGAAGCACAGCAAGCCTCAGCCATCTGCTGCCAGCCCTTGCAAGAGGGACAGGGCTACCATCCTGCCCCCTGGCCCTCACTCTGGTTCTGCTGGGGCTTCTGCAGCACGGGCTCGCTCTTCTGGGGTTGGGGCTTCTGCTGCTTCTGCTTCTGGAGGAGCTGATGACAAGCACTCCAGCACCAGCCACCTCCACAGCACCTGGACCCTTCACCCCTGAGACTGAGCGACCAAAAGAAGTGCCAGAGACTCGTTTTTGTTCTATAGCTTGTTGTTAATAAAGTCTATTTTTGATTCACACACTTGCTTCATTTCTTTTTTTTAATAAAGTGTTGCTGGAAACTTTTAGAAATGGTTTAAACCTTTGCATGCTTGTGGGATGGGTTAAGATAGCAGTGGGATGGGTTGAGATAGCAGTTGGATGGGCAGGGATAACTTTGGGATGGGTAATAGCTGTGGGATAGATAAACCTCCAGTGCAAGCATAGTGGGACTGTATGGTCCACCCTCCCAGGTGCCACACCTATGGCCCTTTATTATCAATAGCAATGTAATCAATCATCCACACATGTCAACATAAACACAACTCTTTATTAAATGCCCTGTTCATTGTAGGCCCACCCAACATACATGGCCCAATCTCATCCGTGTGATGAGACAGGCTGAAGGAAGCATCCATTAATCATCTATCATCCTGTCTTGCCACTCCACTGCTCCAGTTGGGGAGTTGCACCAGTGTTTCAGGAGGTTGCACTGCTTCTTCCCTTCACGTGAGGCTCTGTTGGGGCCTTGCACATCCTCAGTATCTATCAGGTTTCGCCCTTGCCTCCATTCCCCAGGCTTCATGTCCCCATTGCCTTGTTGGAGGTCCACGAGCCTGTTCTGCAAGACTGGGTAGCGGGTGCGCATGAGATTGTGCAGGATGCAGCAAGCTTCCATGATCCTCCTCACGGTCTCTGGGTGATGCTGCATGGTGGTGAGAAGTACCTGGAACCTGTTGGCCAGGATGCCAAAGGTGTTCTCCACCACCCGCCTTGCCCTGGACAGCCTGTAGTTGAAGATCCTCTCTTCACGGGTGAGGTATTTGGAGGTGTAGGGCTTCATGAGGTAGGTTGTGAGGGAGAAGGCGTCATCCTCCACGATGAAGTAGGGCACATCTTGCGTGTCGTTGGGCAGGGGGTCTGGATCTGGGAAGCCCATGATGGCGTTGCGTTCCAGCCCACCCTTGAGGTCACTTGCGTTGTATACTTGGGCATCTGAAGATGAGCCGTTGCCTGAAGCATTGATGTACATGAACTTGTAGTCAGCATCGACCATGGGGAAGAGGATGATGCTGAAGAAGCCCTTGTAGTTGTGATAAGAGGACCCTGAGTTAGCTGGCGCTTTGCAGGCCATGTGGTTGCCATCGATGGCTCCAACAGTGTGGGGGAAGTTCCACCTATGATACCAGTGCTCTGCAACTTTCTTCCATTCTTCTTCAGTGGAGGGGCACTGGATGAGCTCCTCCTTGTATTCTTTGATGATGGCCTGCACCACTTCTCTGACCACAATGCTGATGGTGTTGTGTGGCACCCTCCAGCCGTATTGCATGCTCCTGTAGGTGGTCCCTGAGGTCAGGTGGCGCAGAGTGAGTGCCACCTTGAGCCCAGGTTCCAGGCTGGGCCGGAAGTTGGTGCTCTGCTTGGTCAACCTGGGTGTCAGGCGCTGCACAACTTCGTCAAACATGGCTGGAGGCATCCTCATGAAGTTCTGGAATGCCCGAGTGTCTTCGTTCCTGAGCTCCACCATCAGCTTGTTGTACAGTCCGTCCTCTGCTCTTCTGGTGAACCATCTTCGTTCCCAGACACTTCTTGGCCGCCTCTTTTTCTTCCCGTAGTAGAGTTCACAGAGCCTGTAGATGGCTTCGCACTGTTGCAGAAGGATGGTGGCTGCCAAAAGGACTTTGTTATGATCCACGGTGGACATGACTGGATGCTGTGGAAGAGGAAGAGTCAGATGAAGGCTGCAGAGGTCTGCACCGCAGGGCTGCTGTTCTGAAAGTGAGATCCAGATGAGTTGCTCTCCCTTTTTATAGGCAGTATAGGTGTCCCTTTGCATCCTCTAGGCATCCTCTAGACATCCTTAATATCCAAGATAGGTCCCCTGTGTGAAGGTTTTTTCCATTTTAAATGCTTTGCTTCCATGCGGCATCCATTCTGCATCCGTTGTGCGTCCATTCCGCTTCCTCCCTGCATCCTAGCGGATGCGAGTTGCGCAGATGCGTAGCGGATGCCTAGCGGATATAGCAGATGCATAACGGATGCCTAGCGGATGCCTAGCGGATGCAGAACAGACGAATTGGATACATTTTCTGTGCAAAAGTTTTGAGCAGCTCAAAACTTTCTGAGCGGATGAAACGTCCATAAATGGATACTGGATGGATAGAGAGGAAGAAAAATGGAGACAGTGACTACAGAACGGATACATCGCGTTAACCAACGGATGGCAAGCTTTTTTGTCCATTTTACATCCTCTTTGCATCCGTTGGTGCAGTGTGACAGGGGCTTTACATACAGTTTCTTTTTTTTTTTTTTTAAAAAAGTTTTTATTAATTTTCTACAAACAGACAAACATACAAAACATTAAAAACATCTACTCTCATATATAC
>BLBF01000026.1:22161878-22172864 GCA_015471245.1 Laticauda colubrina
ATATATATATATATATATATATATATATATATATATATATACACTGCACACTGCACTTTGTTTATTTATCCAAGGCTCTTATTATGACTCTCTTCTCCAGCAGCTTCAAAGCCAAGCCTCAAGTGTTGAAATATTGATAAGAGTCCAGGAAAACACCTGTAATAATATTTTTCTGTGCTCTCCCTCCATCTTATCACATTAAAATGTCCTTGAGAAGGAGTGTTTATACATTTCTCCCCAGTACAAATAAAATATTTTCAAGCCTCTAGTTGGCAGTGTTGCACAGTCTCTTAATACTTTTTTCCCCCCTCAGCCAGAAAGAAAAGTAATGTGTACAAAACTCAGAGGGAGAAAAAAACAACAAAGGGGGCCTCTATCCTAAAGAAAATTAAAAAATCAAAAGAAGCATAAAAATATATATAAGAAAAAATTCAATCTGATTAGCTACAAAATCACATTAAATTCCTCAGAGAAAAAAATAGTAAGGAAAGAATCCAAGCCTCAATTTGACATCACTTTAAAAAACGCCACTCAAGGAGATTCCAGTCAAAGAAAAATAAAGGTTTCTTCTTTGTTCAGGATATCCTTTCAGGTCTCAGCCAATTTGCAATACAAAAGGAAGTTTCTCACCCAGCCGACACACCCTCTCTCCAGCCTCTTTCTTTTCGGAGCTGTCCCGACTTCAGCAGCTTTGGAGGCTGCCTTTTCACCGCCAGCAAAAGGGCTTCTCCCGGATCAAACCAGAGATTTTGCGATATCTCTGGGATCCTGGGACTGTGCCCTTCACAATCCCCGTCTCTACGGGACGGTTTAGGTCCGTTATGACCGACCAGGGGTGAAAATATCAGCTGCGATCTCAGAGCCCCGAGATCGCAGCTGTAGCACCGAGACGAGGCTCCGCCTTCTCCCAGTCAGGAGGTTTTTGAAAGGGGCTTCCAACCTGCACCCACCGGTGGTTCACAGGTATCCTTTCTGGGATCTTCTTATGGTCCTTAATGTCCTTACAAAGCCCCCCTTTGAACCCTTAGGACATTGTCTCTCCGTTTCCTGTCTCTGAAGGTAGTGTTCCCCGTTTCCATCACTTCAGCCAGGCGGGTATCCAAGCTCGCTGCTCTTTCCATCAGATAGGACCTTTGTTCCTTTCATGATGATAGGGTTGTCCTCAGTCTGGACCCCTCATTTATTCCAAGGGTTAACACCTGTTCCACAGGTCCCAGGACATTATGTTGCCTTGCTTCTGCCCCCTCCCGCACCATAACTTAGAGCAGCAGTGGCACACGCTAGACGTAGGTAGGGCTCTTTGAATATCCATAAAGTGCACTTCTTCCGGAAGTTGGAAGCCATTTTGTTTCCTTTTCCCCTCTCACTTGGGGCACAACACCTCTTCTACTATGAGCAGGTGGGTCAATTCTTGCATTGAGCAGGCCTACAAAGCTGTGGCCCTTCCGGTTCCTCAAGGTCTGACGGTGCAGTCTACTAGAAACACGGCCACTTCGGCTGCCTGGGCAACCCAAGCACCCTTGGAGGAGATCGGTCATGCGGCCACGTGGACATCTCCTTCTCCTTTCATCAGATACTACCGTCTGGATGTCTTTGCCTTGGCAAGTGCAACTTCGGCAGACGGGTGCTTCAACGAGTGGTTCAAAATCGGTATGATGAGCCAGACGAGTACCCACCTGTGGACAAGCAAGCTTTGGTATGTCCCATCCTGGCCTCTCGATGCAGCATGTAGGAGGATGGGTGTTGGTAGAAGTTACCCTGAATGCCCTTTCTATCTATGCTGTGAGAGAGTCCAGTCCCTCCCTTGATTCATCCTGAGAGGATAAGTCATATTTCTATATTCATTTGTGCTTTCAGATACATCTTTCAGTCTGTCAAGTATCTTTGCCGAAGCTGGGGTCTCTTCCAGGGGCTGGCTTTTATATTTTAATGCCGAATCAGATAAATGAAATCATAGGAAGGAGTCAACCCATCCTGGGCTCTCTCGTAGGATAGATAGAAAGGGCGTTCAGGGTAACTTCTTCTCATGCCCATTCTATTTCATAGAAATATTATTAAGTTCAATTTTAATTTATTCATTTAGATGCCTCCTGATGCAAAATTACTATAGGTGTCTCACAATATAACAATAAAATGCAATATGAATAATACAAAAACAAAATAAAGTGCTATTTTTAAACAACAAACAAATAAATCGTGCTGTTTTTTTCCATACAGACACCAACCTCAAATAGCTTTTGAGATTGGATTACTTAAATGATGCTACACTTTAAATCACAATTCTTGCTTTAGTTACCAAGGACAGTTTTTTTTAACTACATATGGAAGTTTGTCCACAGATTGTGGCCAGTCATGGTTTTGGCTATATATGAACAAGCATTCTAAAGTTTAATCTTCATTCATGCCAGTTCAACTGATAAAAGAGATTACATATGGGATTTATTTTTTAAGAAAGAGATGAACATATGGTTCTTAATTTACTGTAAGTGACCATAAATGTTTGGGGTGTTGTCCAACATCCAGTTCAAATGTTGCAATAATCTTATTTGCCGCATGGATGAATGTTCAAAGTGTCAAAAGATGTGGACCCTTTTTTCTGGATTTTATCAGCCCCACATTTAAATCTGCGTAGCTTTCTCATTTTTTTAATTTATTTTTATTTTTTATTTATTTGTCAAAAGTTTACAATATAACAGAATCAAGAATAAACATAAATACAAGAAATAGGAACTAATAATTGGGGACAATAGGACAGGGACGGTAGGCATGATTGTGCACTTATGCATGCCCCTTAGAGACCTCTTAGAAATGAGGTGAGTCAACAGAGGTTAATTTGAGAGTAAAGGAGTGGGAGTTTGAGCAGGTGAAAGAATCAGGTAGTGAGTTCCAGACATTGACCACTCTGTTGATGAAATCATACTTCCTGCAATTGAGTTTGGAGTGGTTTACATTTAATTTATATCTGTTGTGCACTCTAGTGTTGTTGTTAAAGATGAAATATTCATTAACTGGTAAGATGCTATAACATATGGTTTTATGTACTATGCTTAAATCTAATCTTAGTCAGCGTAGTTCAAGGTTGTCTAAGCCAAGAATCTCAAGTCTGGTGCTGTAGGGCATTCTGTTGTGAACAGAGGAATATAGTACTCTTCTGGTAAAATACTTCTGGACTCGCTCAATTGTATTTATGTCAGATATACAGTGTGGATTCCAGACAACAGAGCTCACTTCAAGTATTGGTCTAGCAAAGGTTGGTCTAGCAAGGGAAGTATTGGTCTAGCAAAGGAATGCCCTAGTTAACAAAACAGTATTACCAGAGGAGAAGTTCCGTAAAATTAAATTTACAACTCTTAAAGCCTTTTTGGCAATCCTGTTGCAGTGAGCTTTGGCACTTAAATCATTCAATATGAGAACTCCAAGGTCCTTGAGGGTCATCAACAAAGTCATATCAGCTTAGACTGTATTTGGTATATATATTTTTTACCATTTTTTTTCTTGGTATGGTAGTTAGTATTCATAGACCTCTGTGCATTTTGTGTGTATGTATAGGTTTGTCAACAGCTTGTCTTTCTCTACAGTGTACTTTTTACTATAAAAAGCGGCTAAGTCTACTTTAAAAATCTGACAGATACTAATATTACAGCTCAGCCACATGCACTAGAGGAAAGAGTTACTACAAATGAATTATAATCCTGCCTTTCTGGAAAGGGTCTCACTTCTAACAGATAACTATTGCTGCATTTCTCCTACCCACCAATTACCCAATTCGTCCACTCACCCACCCACAAATTATATAGGATACACTGCAGCTGATTTGCTATAAGCTGAAGTGGTAGTTTTAGAAAGAACACTTCTAAAATTTGCTGTGCTGCTAAGTTCTGTTTGTACAACAAATGACACTGATGTTTCAGGACGAGAAGCATAAGAATGAGGACACTAGCACACACCATATACACTGTATATTCTTTGTGCCAAAAATGTTCAACTGCAGATCATACTATTGCTAGCATTGGGCGAGAATTTTGTTGGTTCAGGTTTTTTTTTTTAATAAGAACTTACCAAAATTTATGAGGCTCTTCCTAAGTAGGACAAAAGCGAATGAGATTAAAAGAATTCTAATGTAGAGGAAAAAGAGAACAGGGAGAAAGCTTGGAGTCTTAACTTTTAAAAATATTGGTTTAATTTCCAGCATATCCATCCATATTTGTGATTCTCAGCTTGCTGCCTCCTTTTTTTTTATTCTGCTCCTGATAGTGTGTGAATTAAAGTAGGCCAAGAGAAAAAACAGAGGTGATACCCATTTATTCTTTTGTGATGTGTAGTTTATTGACTTGCCAAGGTCCCCAAGGAAGTTAAAATCTGGGACAGGTGATGCTAAGGCAATAGGTTTTGTTGCTACCAATATAATTATTAATGTCATTCGGTAATTAAGTGCATGTGTGGCATATAACAGAGACATAATTGGCAGAGACATAATCAATGCAGAGTGGCATGCTCTTTGTTTCCTAGGCTGATTTTTTATGGCAGGGAATATGCAATAGAGAGTACAGTGGAAAGAAGGGTTTTGCCACATGCAAAAATAGAAATGAAGATACCTTTCAGAGTCACATGCGTGAGATCAATGGCTATGCTAATTGAACAAATGAATGAATGAGTAAATAAATAAAAAGTTGTTACGGCTGCTTTGATGCAGCCCTCCCCTCCTTCCCTCTCTCTCCCCCCCCCCCAGAGATTTCTTCCACAACTCAAATAATTTGTAGTCCCAGGATTAAATGTAAATCAGTTCTTTTGAAGAATATCAAATTTGGCACATTTTTTCCTCAGTTGATATCCTGACATAATGCATATGTTGGCATTTGGGCTATGTATTAAAATTACACAAGAATTGGTATGATTTATGTTTTGTATCCTCTAAGGTTATTAATCTGACGTTGATTGAAAAAAAAAACCAGGGTAGTTCAAACCTCTTTTCTCAGGATCCTTTAATTCTGATATTAGTAATTAGGGAATGTCCCAGATCTCAGTTAATAATTTTACCTATATAGCCAGATTCCTCAAGGCCACTGAGTAATCTCTGCAAAAGTTAGTTTCAGGTTTAGAAAAAATTGAATTGAATTTATATCTCAATTTTCTTTTGTGTTGTTTGAGATACTATATATGTAATTCCCAGACAATTTCCATCAGACTTTAACTAGTCCTAATTCTGCATTGTGCTGAGCAATCTTTTATAATCAAATACAATAAAGCCTATTTATGTGAGACAGGTTTCATCTTCCAGCATCCTCTAAGCATTTCTGATTTGCTTGAATGATCTAAAAGTCAGCAAAAATAATGACTTTTTTCATTAAATATAGCAAGCTTGGATGGTAGTGAGATTAGAACTGAAAATGACACCTGTTACTTTAGAGACATTAGTATCCACTTTGAAACTCTTAGACAAGAACTTGTGTATGCTTGAAAAATACTTTTTAAGTTATCCACTGTAGCTGATGAGCATCAATCTATGATAAATTATTTTATGTCTTGATATTTATTTCATGGTTTCTAAAACTCCTGGAGAAGTAGAGAGATTGTGACAAATCTGAGAACTTTTTCATTGTACATTGTTACAATTAATGGACCTTTCCCATAGTTTCATTGTGTTATTTTTATTGTTCATTTGCATTCATTTTGATGTTTTGATTTTCAGGGGAGGCTTGTGCATTAGATTATACTAAAGGGAAGTATGATGGCAAAAAGTTTATGAACTACTGATTTCCATGTTGATTTTATTTTAACTTGTGGTTAACAAATACTTGTTTATAAAATGAAGAGCAGTGTAGATTGAGAAGTAAAACTATCATCAAAGAAATAACTTTTTAGGTAATGTATTGAAAATAACATTGTAGCAGGTACATTCATTTACATACACAAACACGTTTAGCTTTTCAGTTGTATACTAACACATTTCTGGTGGATTTTTTTGGAATATGGAAATATGATCTTATAAAGCTGTAAAAAAATTTTTCCTGACTCATTTTTGAAACAATTACAGTTTAGTTAAGATATGTACATGTTTATACTTTGCTTCATTGGTGTAAACATCCTTCCATGATTCTTTTTCAAACAACTGAAGAACTGGAAAATTTAACTCTGATAGAAGAGCTACTTATTTTTCTTCAACAGTGGTAAACTAGTCAGGGTTCAAAAACAAGGCTAACTTTTTTCTGAAAGTCCTGATGTATCTCTAAACGATTACATAATCCAAAGACAGGTAGTCCAAAACTCTGGACTAAGTTTAGACATTGGGTTGTGGGTGGGTTTTTTTTTTTTTGTGTGTGGTTTATTTGGTTTTGGCTTAATGTGTTGTATGGGTCCAGGTAGTTATGGCTTAGTCAATCAGTTCATAAACTATGGTTTATTTCAGCATAGGTTTAGGACCTCCCCATGATTTCATGTATGTCATGGAATGAAAGGTACTTTTTATGGACCAAAGGCTGATACTCAAGCATGTGTAGAATCTGGAATAATGTTCTAACTGACCAAGTGGAAAAAAAAACTTATTCCAACTTTCTTCTAATAAAGATAGAACTAAACAGAGCTATTGAATGAGTTAAGGAACTCTGGGTTTGCACAGGGTAGGAAAATACTAGAGTTGGAAATCAGTCTATATCGTGAATCTTTTGGATAAGAGTCATTAAGAGAAACTCTTTGAACCATACACATTTTAGCAAACACCACCTGTATTGCTAGCGTATGGTTTCATTTGTTGTGTGAGTTGGAAGCAACAGAGTAATTAAGTGAACCATGATTCAGTCAGTCATAACTTGATATGTCATGTGAACTAAGCCAAAATGATATGGTAGAATGAGTCTCCAAATAGATGGAGATAAGATTTATTTAATTTTCAAAGTCCCAACATGAATTTCATCTGACTATTCAGTCTATATATAAGGCCTATGTAACATATATATTGTCTGCTTCCTGATGCAATTCAAGGTGTTGGTATCACCTTTAAAGCCCCTCATGGCATGAGTCCAGGTTACTTGAGGGACCATCTTACTGGGATTGGCCCATTCCACCCATACTGGCAGAGAGGCATGCTGTGGGCCCCATTGCCCTAGTTATTCGAACTAGTGGGATCCAGGAAGAGGGTCTGCTGTTGCTTCTGCCTCTGGAGCATTTTAGCCCCTGGTGTGAGTTTGGGCCCAACCCTCTTGACTTTTTGTAAGAGCCTAAAGAACTTGCTTTGCCAGTTAGCTTGGGGCACCAATGGGGAAATATCACAGTAGATGTGGTTAATCGATTAACAGCAGATCCCGTTCCCCCTCTCCCCTGCCCCTGCCTCCCCATCTGTAATTGGATGGTAGCATTTTCTGGTCTTAATTTAAGGGGTTTTTTTGTACATGTGTGTGTGTGTGTGTGTTTTCTCTGATAGTAAGCTGTCCAGAATTACCCTGTCCTTAAAAAGGCAGCCAATAAATTTTATCAATAAAAAATAAATATTTAAAAAAAATTAACTATTTCAATAGAACAGAATAGAATAGAATAGAATAACAGAGTTGGAAGGGACATTGGAGGTCTTCTAGTCAACCCCCTGCCTAGGCAGGAAACCTTACACCACTTCAGACAAATGGTTATCCAACATCTTTTTAAAAACTTCCAGGGTTGGAGCATTCACAACTTCTGGAGGCAAGTTGTTCCACTGATTAATTGTTCTTTCAGGAAATTTCTCCTTAGTTCTAAGTTGCTTCTTGCCTTGATTAATTTCCACCCATTGACTCTTGACTCTTCAGCTCTGCACTATTCGTAGGGTATGCACATTGGAGGAACTGCTAGTTCTGCATTACTGGTGGTCCCCAAATCACATTTGCAAAAAGGATTGAAGAACGCATTGTTTGCAACAAGAGCAAGCAAAAAAAATTCAGTCATTGGGGCTGAATGTTGAAAAGCAGAGCAGCGAATTTCTGAAGCAGCAAACTTGGGAGATTATAGGTTATATTGCACTGCTTGTTGTGTAACTAATCTAAGAATTTATAGATTTAACAGCTGTTTTAACAGCTGAGTCTTGCAGTTAGAATATAGGACTTTCTTGCAGTTCTTTGAAATATAAGTTGGTTTCTAATTAGCTAATTAAATAACAGTAAAGTTAATTGAGTTGTGTTGTAATGCAAAAACAAACAAACCCAGCAGAACTTTAGTTAAACGATTAGTTTGGATTAACTTGGATGTTTTTAAGCTTAAACCACTTTATAAAACAGGTTCTGCGTCCCCAGCTATGAAAGTGGCACTTATGAGAGTGAAACATTATTCTGTCAGATATGTCAATTTATAGTATAAAAATATGACACAAAAATCTCAAGTACATGTTCTTTAAATCTCTTATGTCTGCAATGCAATTTCTTATCATTAGGCTTACTTCGCCTGTGTTAGAACATTTTTTATAATTTGTTCCTTTATCTTTGTTGCTATATTTTGAGGGAAGATCATATGGCTTCTTTAATTTCATCTGAAATGAGTGAATATTTAATTATTACTTTTATCTAAACCAAGAAAGGAACATCTTAACCTTTTCTCTTTTGTTGTTTAAAAAATATGGAAGAAATGATAATAATGTTATCTATTCAGTTGTGTCAGTTGTGTCTTGATGATTCTATAGGCCAAGTTTCTCCACATCTTCTAATCTTGCCCTATTTCTTTGAGTATAGAAGAAATATATCAATTTTTCAATTTAAAAGGATGGTGACAAATTTATTTGCATCAGTTATACATGGCAACTCTGCAGGTCCTGTACTGTTTACTGATTGGTTTATGGGTATAATTTAAAGTGCTGGTTTTGATTTAAAAATACTATTTATCCTTTAAGCCTTTATGGCAGGGGTGTCAAACTCATGGCCCATGTGCCAGATGTGTGATGCACTGGCCACATCCACCCCATTTTGAAGGGGAAAAAGTCACGATACGTCATGTGACGACAATGTGACACTGCAAGTTTGATACCCCTGCTCTAAGGATTGGCACCAATAGGATTTATCTGCTCCAAACAACCTTTGTCTAACCTATTAGAACATTTAGGGAGAAACAACTTACCAACTCACATTTTTAGAGATTCAAAACGTTAACACTCATTGCTTTGGAATAAAGCAGATGGAGAACAGGCTTCCTGTCTCCTTGATGCCATTCCAAAATAAGTCAGTATTATATAGAAGTTACATGCAGTCCATCCTCCCATATGTTATTTTATATGATTTTCTCTCCTGCTCCTTGAAGAGGGAAGAACATTTCTCTGTTTTTATACAATATGCATCCTTTGTTTTGTAGTGCAATTTACCTAAAGCTGGGGGAGGAATTGAGAAAGCGCTGTTCTATGTAATGGTTTATGATCAAGTGCCTTCAGTTAATCCAAATTGTTTAACTAAAGCTATGCTACTTTATTCTTTTTTTTTTTCTCATTAGCATCTTGTCAATTAACTTAATTGATAGTTATTTAATTAGAAATTGACATATACTTGAAAGAGCATAAGTATGGTGTCATTAACTGGATTAGCTTAAAAACTTTTTCTTAAGTTTATATTTGCTGCCATCTTGCTTTCTTGTTCTTATGTTTTTTATATGTTCTTATGTTCTTATATTTTATTGTTATCTTTCTGTTATCTTTATATTCTTTTTTTTTAACATTGTGGTTATTACAATGTAATTGTAATTATCAATTGATAATTGTAATTTGGATTGGTGTTAACCTGACTCTGGATATGTTAATTTTTGCTTTCTGTATACCATAGGCCCCCAAGAATCAAACTGATTATGGCAGATTTGTTGTTCGATGAATGAACAAATGGATCATAGCATGTTGCCTCCTGCAGTAGAGCCCTGGACTCTTCAATATATTTCTAAATGCCCTCCAAGATTTATAGATTTACACATTTCTCTATAGTAGCTATAGTGAAGAATAATTTGTTTAATTGATTACATAAAAGTATTTATTTTTATAATTTTGGCTTTCACTAAAAGCATTCTAGTTTATACTATTAAACTAGAACTATTATAGCTGGTCCTTTTCATTTTGCTTGGATTAGTTCTTACACAATATTTGATTTTTTAAAATTTATCTCGATGTAATTTACTTTCCTATCACTTTTATTTCTTGAATGTAGAGAGTTTGCCATGTTTTGTTATCTGTTTCTTCTTTAGGCTTATCTGACATACAAAGAAGATTTTTCTTGTCTGCCTGTAAACCATAATTTAGAGAAACCACTTTTTTGTTTCTCATACTTTCTTTTATAAATAACAATTTTATTAGAGTTTTCAAATGGAAAGATAAAAGACTAATATAAATCTAAGAAAAATATAAAAAGTGAAGTGTAGAGAGATAGAAAAAAAGATAAGATGTATGGAACCGCTCCTCAAATTCAGTAATTTAATTAACATTTCCATAAAAAAAAGTTTTCCCACATCTCATCACTTACCAATAACCAAATTATAAATAAGCTCTAATCATAGTTTCTTATGCTGATCACTACTTTTATATTACTGATGCTATCTTTGAGTATCCAATGTTATTGTGCAGCTCGGTGTTAAGAATATATATGCATATCATCATCATCATCTTTTAAAGACTCATAATCCCTTTGCGGGGTGGAGTCATGGGCAGCTGAATGGAGCTGAGTGTTTACTGGCTGGATGCCCTTCCTGTTGCCAGTACGGAGATTGCTTCAGTAGATACATTCTCATTGTTCCCAGAGAGAGAAATACCTGCCTCTACCTAGGATCGAACTCACAGCCTCCTGATCGTGGGGCAAATGCGCCACCTCTAGGCCACCACACCACTTGAAACATAGCATGTGTTGAAGATGTCTCTCATATTTTTTTGCTGTAGGTGGTCTACTGATACACAGGTCTGAACATATGTGTGTGTGTGTGTGTGTGTGTGTGTGCGCGCGCGCTGTTCAGCTTCCTTCGGATATTGTCCCACGTCATTGTAGTGCTTTTAAAGTTGTAGCAACGTTT